>VUQS01031787.1:7851-21260 GCA_015108495.1 Heterochromis multidens | reverse complement strand
CATTGATGTTCGTGAACAGCATGTTTTACATTCACTGCCATCACCTGCCGACACGTTTGAATGACCTGAACCCCGACCCACCTGACCCTAACTCTGACCCACCTGACCCTAACCCCGACCCACCTGACCCTAACTCTGACCCACCTGACCCAAACCCTGACCCACCTGAGCCTAACCCCGACCCACCTGAGCCTAACTCTGACCCACCTGAGCCTAACCCCGACCCACCTGACCCTAACTCTGACCCACCTGACCCAAACCCTGACCCACCTGAGCCTAACTCTGAACTTCTCACTGCTGAGAGAAAATCGGACTCTTACCAACAACCTGGGCTTATTACAGAACAATAAATAAATTCACCATTAGTTATGTCTGTCGCAGGCTGTGGGATTATTAATCAATCCTGTGTGTTAGTTGGGATTTATTGTAATCATTTGGTGTTTTATGTTTAATTTTGTCATATTTTTTTGCTAAAACTGAGACAAAGAAGCTCTGCTGATGTTTTTAAGTTGTAAGTTTGACTTCTCCACAGTCAGAAACACAGAAATCAAGATTAAAACAGCCGGTTATCTGCTGCACCAACAATAACAATAATAATTCAAATGTTTTTGTTGTGTCTCATTACCCAAAAAGTGTGTAGTCATAGAAACATGTGAAATCTGGGTGATGTTCATGTTCAGGAAGCTGCTGCTGATAATGACAGTAAGGATCAGCTGTAATCACCTGTAGCACATTCATAAATGATTAAACTGATAAAAGCTATACTGGGTTTATAAGAACCCGTCCATCGATCACTCTCCACAGGGCGCCATCACCACAGGGTTTGGGACAAAATGGTGTGTTTACTTGCAGTTTATGCATCAGAAGCTGTTCAGTAAACCCCATTTTCAGACACAGTTTTGATATTTGCAGACAGTGAAGTGAAAGTCTGGTTGTTCTCGATTGCATCATTGTTTGGCAGCCAGGATTCTCGGTCTGTGTCTTTGGACGGCTTTTCCTGTGCTACGTCACATATAATTCATTTTCTTTTAAAATTAAGATTCATCAGCTGATAGTGGAAATATATTGAAATGAAGTAAAAATTTAATGTAAGTAAATCTCCTATAAAAAACAATAAAAAACAATCAATAAAGAAGAGAAAGAAGCTGAATATTAGAAATGACTTCAGTCAGATCACTGAGCTGCATTCAGAACGAGAATGTCCCAGGAGCTCCTGAATGCAGCACCACTTCTCCTCCTTTCAGCCAGTCACGAAGCTCTACAGCAGCTGGAGGTCATCAGTCCAATCAGGGTGCAGGCTGCAGGTGAACAGGTGACTGCAGGTGAACAGGTAACGGGTAGCTCACACACACAAACGTCGTCATGATCTCAGGCTGCGGTCTGTTAACGTGGGTGAGGACGGAGAAGATGAGCGCTACTGCCACCACGTACTGCTACACTCAGGTGACCAACACCTCCGTGAACTCAGAGTGGACATGGAAACTCCTTTCAGAGCAGTTAGATGCACTCTTATTTTGAAATGTAGGCAGAATGAGTGAATGCAGAGTTACCTTTGTGATGATCTCGTTCCAGTAATTCATGTTTAGTTCAGCCGCCTCGATGTGAGGAAGGATGACGACGGGACCTCGGAATGAAGAAAGGAGAGATTAGAGATGAAATGGAGAGATGTTAAAAGGCGATTCATCGTCGTCACAGTACGTTAGTTCAGTCAGGACCGCTGTAGTCAAAGTTTGCTTCTGTAATCAGGATGTGGCTCTGTTCTGGGACCTGCCAGCTGTCCAGTGTGTGTAAATGTGAAGTCTAAAGGCGGGGAAAGCAGGTATCAAAGACAACAGATGCAACATTAAATCAGAAACAGCATGAAAATGGGCAGCTGGATGGAGGTGGGTTGCAAAGCAGCTTGCAGAGCCGGTCGGGGTGTGTATGGCTCATTAAAGTGTCTTAAAATCAGTTTGGATGGGTCTGTTTCAGCCAGGTCACAGAGGCCGTGAGCATGACTGCTTTGTTTGTTCAGAAATGCCGAAGCAGCTTCTAAAGAGGACTGTGAATCTGTGAGTTTACAGCCACCCCTCTTCGTGTTATACCTCTGTGTGTGCGCCTGTGTGTGCGTGTGCAGGTGTCACTTGTCTCTCTGACGGGTCTCAGCAAGCTTCATTTAAAGCTCGATGTTCCCCACAGACAGACCCCACCATGAGCTGGGGTGGGGTCCTCTGGCCTTCAGATACTTTTAATGTGGTCATTATTTTATTTATTTATTTAAATGACTTGAGTAAAGGGGTTTTGAGGAAACTTTAGTCTGGTTATTAAAATGTTTTGTAGATTTTAGCACTGCTGTCAGTCTGCCCGAGGAGTTAACATGATGTTGGATTTAAACTGAATTCAGTTTGGTGGGTCTTGGATGTTTTTAGGGACATGACTGAGAAATTTCCAGCACACAATGCTGCTTTTTTCCCATCAGCACATGTAGATCATGTGTTGCACCTTCATCGTTACGGCTGTGTTTTATAGTTTGACCCTTTCAGCGTGTAAAAACAGTCGGCTGACGAGACGTGTTGAACTGAATCTGATGTTCAGTTTTGACCCAGTGAGCAGCTCACAGATGAAAACTCTGAAGATGATGATCTGACTAAGCCAGACCTTCTTCATCAGCAAACATGAGAGAGTCTGTTTGGGTCTGAGTGACGTAAAGACTCTGATGTGGATGCTGCTGTGGCGCTCAGACTCGTCCTCGGAGACGAGCCTCTGTTAATGATTGGTGTCTCTGTGCAGGGACTGCAGGTGGAAACCAGTCAGCAGGTAAATCTGGAACACGACGTCTTTCTTCTCATAAACCCGACTGATGTTGGACCGATGTCGTGTGTTTACTGGGAAACGAGATGTTCTCACTTTGATGTGAATTTAAATCTTGGGTCTTAAATTTCTTTGAAAGGTTTTTTCTTCTTTTACCTGTTTTTCAGCTGCTGCTTGATTAAATAAATTTATTTAAATAAAATTTATCTACAGTTTAAATGATAAAACTCATGATAGCAGTTAAAGGTGTGGCATCTCAGGGTGAGACTCAGACTCACTCTGGATAAAATAATGATGGTTAAACTGCATACGCTTCTTGTCTGCGGTGTGTTTCTGATGAATATGGATTTAACTCTTTAATGTTCTGAATAAATCCCTCTCAGAGTGACCTGTATGTGAGAGTGTGCAGGTTTAAATGTTTGAGGCTCGAGTTAAAGCTAATCCAGATTAACTGTTTCTCAGGACTCAGGAATCTGGTCCCTCTGCCGGGTTTTAAGCTGCTCTCTGATCTTCGACCTCTGAACGTGGACTCTCTGTTTTCTGCTTCTCCATGCAGCCTCCGGCAGTGTCGGAGGAGCGCTTGGCTCGCTGCACCTCACCCTCCCTGCTGACGGCCACTGTGGGTCAGAGGGTCCTCAGCCGGCTGGACGACGGCTCAGGATGTACGAGCCCAGAGCGCGTCGTGGCCGTGTGGACAGAGGAGGGCATCAGGAACAGTCGGGACATCCTGCAGGTCAGAGCCGGGCCACAGGCTCTCAGACTTTATACAGAATTTAGTTCAAACAGTCACAGTTTGATTAACAATGACTTTGTTTTACTCTTCTGATGTATTAGTGTGTTATAAATGTTTCTGTGACGTTGGGAGGAAACACCAGCTGCTGCCTGCAGGCTCAGGCTGTCTGTTCTGTGGTTTGTAGATGACTTTGGTCATTGAACCTCCTCGTACAAAGATTTTTCTGGTTTTGAAGTGATTTTTCTTTTCAGACTTTGACAGAAAATGAAGCAGATTGTTTCACCCTCCACGTCCTCGCTCATTGCTTCCCGTTTCTAACTCTTCTTCTGTGGTGGACATGATTTAGTGTTTATGTGATAATCCTCACTCTGTCTCCGTCCGTGTCTTCCAGCCAAACCACCTCATCAGCATCGAGGTTTCATCTTTCTGTCTCAGTTCAGTTTCATTTAAAGCAGCAGTCATCCTGATGTGCTTTATAATCTGCTGTGAGCTAAAGAAAGAGAGAAGAACAAACAGGAAGGAACAAAACTCCACGAGAGAGAAGATAAACGTTAATGACGAGCTCTGTCTGCATCAGCCGATCATTACCAGCTGATTATGATCATTACTGGGCAGGAATTCCTCTGCTGCAGAACCACAGCTCAGAGGCACGCAGCATTTATTTCTAGAAAACTCTTCAGACTGGAATCAGTTTTACAAAAGCCAAAACCAAACGAGAAATAATAAGAAAAAAGAAAATAATACAGAAATGAGAGCATTATCATCACACGCCTTATCAGAATGAATATGTTAATAACTTCATTTATAAAAGGAGTTTACAGAGTGTTTAACAGACGAGCAAAAAGCAGAAATTGAGACAGAGAAATAAAGCAGGCAAAGATTCAAGAACACAGAGAAACACACATACAGATAAATGAAGAACTGCAGAACAAATCAAACAGAGGTGCAGTTTAAAAAACTGAAAAAAGATTTGTATGTATTTGTTGTAAATACAGTTTCATTGTGCAGCACCTTTATGGCCTAAAACAGCTGCAGAGAAAAGCTTTTTGACTGAATCTCCTGTGAGACCTGAGGCTGCCTCAGCTGGACAGATGTTCCTGATAATGGCGTCTGAATGGGGTGTTGGTTTGTGTCCCTGCAGACTCTGGACTTCCCCCTGGAGGAGCGCCTCAGTCTGGCAGATTTGACTCTGGCTCTGGACAACGAGCTGCTGGTCAGCGGGAACGGCATCCACCAGGCGGCGCTCATCTCCTATAAGAATGAAATCCAGCACCTGCAGTAGGTTTTATTATTATTTTAACGAGGCGCTGCTGAAGGTGTCTACAGGTCCTCTAAAAACTTAAATTTGATAAAATGAAAGGTCTGACATTTGGACTGCAGGATTTAGCGTCCTGTGTTTAAGCTGTTTTTGTGCTAATGCCTTCTGTTGGTCAGGTCATATTACAGAACACCACAGCATTTAGAAATCCAGAACACTTCCCTCACTCTCAAACGGGAATGTCTCAGGTTCAGTATCCTAAAATCAGAAATGTTTGACCTGCTTTAATCTGTAGCCTCCTCAGACAGAGAAACCGAGGTCCTGTCCTGGATTATATAATAATAATGATCAGGAGTTATAATCTGCAGTCATCACGGATTATGCTGGTAAACGTCAGTTTGTGTGGCTCTCCTTCGTAGTTGGATAAAAATGTTGGTGACAGGTGAGTTGTTGCTGCTCTGACCTCCTGCAGTGATGGAGTGGAGCTCCAATCAGGACCTGAACTCTGAGCCTCTCTGTCGGTTTGTGTTCAGGGAGGTGGCCGAGCAGGCCTGCAGGGAGCGCGACAAGGTGAAGGCCGACCTGGACCTGGCCGACCACAGGAACCTGCAGCTGGTCAGAGAGGTGGACGACCGCCATGCCAGCATGGAGACGCTCAACCAGAGCCGGATCAGGTCAGGGTCAGGACTCCTGAGTTGAGCTGAACCAAACCTGCTGCACACTGCATTGTTAGAAGTACACTGTTAGGACCTTCTATCCAATCATAGACCGACCTGTAAACAGCTGCAGACGATTGGTTCATTTATTAACGGCATTAAAACTAACGCTGTGCAAACAGGTCAGACGGTGGTGCTGACCAGCTGCTCTGTGATTGGCAGGGACCTGGAGCAGGACTTCCGTGATAGGCTGACGACTCTTCGTAGCGAGACAGAGCAGGAGAGTGAGGCGCTGCTGCAGCAGGTGGAGCGGGAGCACGGCGCCCTGCAGGAGGAGCTGCAGCTGCTCAGAGCACAGGAGGCGGAGCTACAGGAGGAGCTCTGCAGCGCCGTGCAGGTGTGCTACACCCCAAACCCTCCTCCTCCTCCTCTGAACTGAATTCTTTCATGTTTAATATTCAGGTCATACCATTCATCAGAGCTCAGTGAGGTTTTGTGTTTTACTCACGAGTTTCTGTCCAAGTTACTGAAAACTGAAGACGACTTCTACCTCTGTCTCTGTGATCAGTTGATCAGAGTGAGTCGTTAGGAGTGTTTGTGTCTCTGAATAAATGTTAATTATTAAAAACTCTGCTGTAAGTGTGGACAGAAGACAGAGGAGCAGTCTGAGGACTGAAGTGGACCATGTTCTGTGATTTCAGGAGAATGGTCGTCTGGAGGAGGAGCTGACCGCAGTGAAGAAGAAGCTGACTGAAGCCGAAGGCTCAGTGAGCCGACTGCAGAGAGACCTGGACCAGCTGCTGCATGACAAGGTGAGCAAAGAAACCCGTTTACGCCGCCGCCGTGCCTTAAACCTCAGAGGTGTCAGAGGTATCCCGGTCAGGGCTCGCTCAGAGTGACAGAGTGATAAAAATCATCCACAGCTTCATCGATCAGCAGGATTATCAGCATGGAGATGAAGCATTTCCTCCTCTTCTTTTCAGACATTTTGATCTTCTGGGCCAGGTTGTTCAAAAATCCAGTCAGATAAGATCAAATTTCTGAAATATGGCTGTGACTGGATAAGATCAGGTAATCCAATCCAGTTTTTTATCCCAGCAGAGGGCTGGATTCAGACTGGATTACAAATGAAAAATGAAAAAAAAGTCAAAAGTTAATAAAATAAAACTAGAAGTGATAAACAGAGTAAAGAGAAAGACAAACACTAATATTTTTACACTTTGTATTAAGTATTTATATAATATATTTTCATAAACTTTTATTTTGTAAGTTCTATGATGCATTGTATTTCATAGATGTTATATATTATTTAGGAGATTAAAGTCATAAAGAAATGAAATATACAATAAACTGAGCTGTGAGGTAAAGTTAAGAAATTAATTTAAAAAAAGGTTATGAAGTAAGAAAGTTAAAGGTGATCACAGTAGATGATAAATCATTAAAAACTTAAATCTGTGTATATGTTAATGTTTGCTGCCATCTGCTGGTCATTTTTAGTTTCCTTCTCAGTTACAGGTCAGGCTCAGTGGAGGAAAGGCATGAAGACAAAATATTAACAATTTAATATTCGGTTTTAACAGGTTAATAATTAAAGATCTTTTATTTTGTGTGAATTTGGCGTCCCCTGCAGCCCAGTTCTGTACTGATAATCCAGATTTGGTAATCCTTAAGCGTGTGCCTGGATCAGAGTGATCCTGTCCAGTTCTCTTTTGAACAACCAGGACAAAAATGATCTGGATCACGTGATCCACGGAAGGAATTACAGCTTTGGAACCGGGTCCAGATGATTTCACTGTTGTCCAGTAACAGCTTTACTTCATCCACCTGACAGCTGCTGTTAACGAGTTCAGGATCAAAAGTATCTCAGAAAAGAATAACGGTTAGTCTGTCCCGGTTCTGTTCCTTTTTAATTGTAAATATTTGATGTTGATCTTAAACTAAAGTGAAATTGAAATAATGTTTTACTGTAAATGACCCTGCAGGTTCCTGCAGGACCTTCATGGCCCACTGGGGGCCTCTGGTCCTCCCTTTGGGAATCACTGCTGTAAACGTTGAAACGAGAATCTGCTGCTGATGTTTTCTATAAACTCTGTGGACCTGTTTGTTTGTGTGTGTGTGTGTGTGTGTGTGTGTGTGTGTGTGAGAGAGACACACACAGTGGCTGGTGTTGGGTAACTCCTGCTTGAATCTGATGAATGATTAATGAAGGTTTCCTCTGACTTGGTTTCTTGGTCTCGTCCTCGATGACTTTTTATGTTTCAGTTTAAAGCAGCTTCAGCTGATGATCTATCCGCTGATCGATCGATTGACTGACAGGTGTTTTTGTTTGTCAGTTTGGCAGCTTGGACCCGTCTGGTGTTGGTCTGAGTCGTGAGGAGCGATTCTCTGAAATCATCAAAGAGTACGAACAGCAGTGCCGGGTAAGACTGACCAGGTCAAATCTGTGTTGTGCTTTTATTTTGAAGGGCTTAGTGTTTTTCTCACTGCAGAAAGGATCTGTTAGAAAGCACATCTCACTTATAGACACAAATGTTCATGTACTGATGAGGCAGCAGGCTTCCTTTGATTCTGCAGGTTCCAGTTTATGTTTCCTGCTGTGAAGTGCTGGTCTGTGTTTGAGGTTTTCAGACCATAAGGATGTGTAAATGGCACCTGTGATGACTGCCCCCTCAGCCAATCAAAAGGAGGCAGGCAGGAAAAGTTCATGTGTGTCTGAATTATACAACATGTGTTTGTATGGAGACCACAGCGGGAAAATGTTTTCCTGGAAACAGTTTCCAACCAAGTAGACTTTTTTTTTTTTTTTTATATATATTTAACCAGGAAGTCCTTTCAGATTAAAATCTATTTTTCAGAGAATACCTGGTCAAGAAAGCCAATCAAACAGATCAGAACAAACAGGAAACATTAAACAGTCGAGCTCAGGAGTAGAAATCACACTCTTCAGGTACAGAGTTCTCCTTTGCCTTTATCTCCTCCTCTTCCTCCCTTTAGGGGGCACCACAGCAAATCATCTACCTCCATCTCCTCCTATCCCAGCATCCTCCTCTGTCACACCAACCCTCTGCATGTCCTCCTTCACTACATCCATGAATCTTCTCTGAGGTCTTCCTCTTTTCCTCCTGCCTGGCAGCTCCATCTTCATCCTCCACTCTCCCTCCTCTGCACATGTCCAAATCTCAGCAATCTCAGCCTCTCTAACTCTGTTTTTCTGAAAATGTCATGTGGATATCTCCTGTACTTGCGGAAGTAAAAAATGACTGGATTCAGAGGGGGTGAGGTGGGAGTCTGCAGACAGAGTTCAGCTTCTTTATTTTTAGAATGTGAAGCTTTTAAAGAGAGACTGGAGCTGTAAACTCAGCAGATTTTTCCCTGTTTCTCTAAGGTTTGTGCTGAAACGAGAGACGTTTTCCAGAACAGTGACGTTAATAATTCAGAGAAAATAAGATTTAATCCAGCTTCTGTATTGTTGCACCAAGCTGAAAGTTGTGTGAAATGATGTCCATCTAAAATATTTTAAACAAAGCTGAGAGTGGTGACATTTTTGTCTTTAAATGTAAGAAAAGCTGCTCGCTGTCTGAAGGAGTTTTTCATGTCTGTGTTTGTGCACCTGAACGCCTCACGGCTGCTGGGACAGAAAATCCAGGTGAGACCCGCTCGTACCTGCAGTGCATCACCTCGTCCAGCTCTGCATCTCTGTAGTCTGCCTCTTCATGAGAACCTTTTTACTGTTAACTCTTCTTCTGTGATCAGTTTGGCTTCAGTTTCCTGTTTTTATTCCAGCTGTACGAGACGTGTTCCCACATCCGTTTGTGCTTCACTGCCCTCATTATCGAGAAAAAAAACTCAGCCTCTCTTTCGCTTTGCTAAAAGTCTGAACTCGCCTGTCTCTGAAATCTGCAACAGTCAGGACTGTTGGAACATACGAGCCCAAAGTTACCAGCCAAAACGTTCACTGTGCACTAAAAACAAAGCAGAGTTTATGTTTCTGGATTCTTTTCTTGGTAAATAAAATAGTTTTGAGGCTTCCACAACCAACTAAAGCATCAACAGAATCCAGAGAAAACATCTGTAACATCTGTGTGCTGCCCCTGAATTAGTTCAGTCATTTTTAGAGTGGAAGCAGGCTTTGATGCAGTACCGATTTGTACCACAAGATGGTGCAGCCAGTCTGCCCCGAGTCCAACAGGAGAGCGAGGTGTGGGCGTCTCTGCTGCCATCACGACCTGGACCTGGACAAGCAGCAGAAGATACCATCCACTCACCCACTCAGTCAGACATTACAGGGAAAAAGGAGAAGCAGTAAAAGAAGATAAATGATCATCATCATCATCAGTGATTAGAACAGATTGTTTCCAGAGGCAGGAGGAGGATCTCATATTACTTACAGTTGAAGCCTTTATGACCACGTTTTCAGATAACAGTATAAATAAAGTTTGTCAGCACTGTGTGAACGGGTGGAACGTTACTCATCACAAAGTTTGAGTCCATCACGGATGCTTCTGAATGCATCATTATTAAAACACCACCTGAGGCTTTTTCACTTGTGCTTTACTGTAAGTGCACCACAGGTGTGCTGTGTGTGTAGTGTAACCGCTGTAAAAAGAGCTGTTTGAACATCATCTGGTCGCAGCTGGAGCTGAGCTGCTTCCTCTGCTGGTTTCTGTGTTTGCATGCGGGCAGAGCAGGACTGTGTGTGTACTGAAAACGCGTGTGTGTGTGTGTGCGCTGCATTCAGGAGCTGCGGGACAGAAACGATGAGCTGAGCTCAGAGTTGGAGCTGCTGAAGAATCAGAGGAGAAACAGGAAGTGCAGACGACGTGCAGGAGGTGCCGCCATCGAGACTGCCGCACTGAGCTGGAACCAGCAACCCTTAGAGTCAGACTCTGGTAACACAACGATACACAAATGCACTGCTGACCAACACAGACGGTTCCTGACACGAGAACCTGCTCAGGTTTAAATCCTCAGCCTTTCTCAGAGCAGCGAGGCAGGCCAGCTTCGTGGAGCTTTTAAACGTCCTCCTCGCAGCTTCTCACCTGAGCAGCTCTCTGATGTTTATTACAATTTATTCTGAACATAGGGAAAAAAAAAAATCTTAGAAAATGTCTTCACGCCCACACCAACACATTTAATACTCACAATATACCTGAAGTTAACCTGTCAGGAGGGGGCGCCACTGCGCCTGGATCCAGGTGAAGAGGATCCAGAAAACCATCCAATAAAAACGCTCGATTCAATGATGATGAAGCTGTCTCCTCTAATCATCCACAAAAGTTTGTCAGGACATAAAGATCAGAGAGAAACCTCCAGATGATCGATCGATCGAGCTGATTGATGTTTTTAGGTCAGATTTGAACATGAAGGATGAGGCTGAAAAACTGAATTCAAACTAAAACCTGCTGTGAGTCAGAAACTCTGCTGAGATACTTTAACTGGATTTTCAGGTTAGATGTCTGCAGGTGAAGGTGTGGACACGCCCACACACACACACACACACACACACACACACACACAGGTGTCAGATCACAGGTTTCTGTCTTGGTGTGAAATAAAAGTCTTAGTCATGTCCCTCGGTAAGTCTCTGCTCTGTGTGTGTGTGTTTTTGTGTTTTCAGTTTTCTAAGAGTTGATTTTGATGTTTTTTGTTTTTGTGTGTTTTTGTTCAGACTCAGACGTGAAGCGCTGCTCGTCTCCTCTGGTCAGGAAGAAACTGGAGCCGGCTAATAAAGCAGGTGAGAGACACACACACACACACACACACACACAGGTTATTTCTGGGTTCCTCCCAGTGAACGCAGTATCACATTTCTGTGGCGTTAGTCACTCAGGGCTGAATGTGATTGGCTGAGAGCGTCTACCGGCAGCGTCCTGTTCTGCTGTGAAACCTCCTGTGATTTGTGACCCTGAAGCTTTGCTATGAAACCTGTGACACACACAACCCCCACACTAACATTGGTCAGCACAGCTGGAATCAGCTGATCTCTGCAGGTCGGTCGGTGGGACGCTGAGTGAAGCGACTCGTTGCTGCTGTGTCAGAGTGAGACTTTAAAACGCAGAGAGCATGTGTGACGGGGGCAGTTTGTTTAAAGGTTTTCACAGGTTGAGTCAGCATCCAATGAGCTAAATGTAAAAACACCGACTTGTGAAATTCAGAGCAGGACGAAGGCACTGGCAGGTGTGCTTTCTTAGTTCAGGTGTAGGAACCCAGCAGGAAGCTGCAGGACGCCCCCACCTTTGTGCAGCGGTAACAGGAACGCATAATCAGCATCTTTGGAGATGGACATAAGATTCCACACAGGAAGTGACCTAGTACCAAAGAAAGTTCAGCAACTTTAAGCGATGACGAGCGAAATGACCACAGGTGATGTAAAGTGGGCGTGTCCCGAAGTGACTGGTTCTCAGCTCTGAGGTGAGCGATTGAAGCGACTACCAATGAGAGTGAAGGAGAACACTGACTAACATGAGAGGGGGTTGTAACGTGTTAGAGGGTTACCTAGGCAACTGGAGCCTGGAATGTCCGCTGGCAACCAACCATCAGCCACAAAGTGATCACTTCCTGTGTGGACGCCTCGTTGGGATCTTTGGAAAAAACGTCTTTGCTCATTTTTCTTCTCTGTTTCTTCAAGTTTACACCTACAACGACAAAATAATCCCTCATTTCATGTATTACTGCCACAGTCCTGAATCACCGCTGCACTCATGTTGGTAACGTGTGCAGCTTCCTCCATGGCGGTCAGTGTTGGAGGTGTAAAACCCACAGACTCCTCAGGCTGGTTGGAGGAACCTCCACATGAACCCAGTCCAAGTGTGCAGACAACATCTGACCTAAAATATGAGACAGATTTTGATTGGAGCCTGAGCAGCTGGTGTCCCGCCCCTCTCTCCCTCAGCTCTGTGCTCACTGGACGACTCCGGCCCGGCCGTCAGCATCCAGACTGAACTGGCCCTGGAGCAGCTGAAGCAGAAGCACGACGAGGAGCTGCAGCAGCTGAACATCCAGCTCGAGACACAGGTAACACCTCACAGATGTTAGACTGCTGATTTTAGCTTTCACAGTGAGCGGTAACACCTTCCTCCTTTCTCAGATGAACTACTACGAGCGCAGCCTGGAGAAGATGAGGGAGAGCATGGAGGTGGAGCGTAAAGACATCGCTCAGGCCTTCAAGGTAAGGAAGGTGTCGCACTGAAAGCTGTCACACCAGAAACAGGAAGAAGTGAAGTTTGATTGGATACCCGGAAGTCGTCATTCTGAGAATCAAGAAGCTCCACGCAACATGTTTCTAACCTTCTTACTTTCATTTCATTTGTTCCAACATTTCTACTTTTATTCCCTCATGTATCCCACATATTCCAGGTTTCATCCCATATATCCCCACTTTTATTTTATAGATTCCACTTTCAAGTGAGATAATCCTGCTTGTTCCCAATATTCCTGCTTCGGTTCCACATTCCTACTTTCATTCTGCTGATTCTCACGTTGATCCAGTGGAGCAGGTGAAGATGATTCTGAAGCTGAACATAAATACATATTTATGGTTTTAATCTCACCTGTTGGCAGCTGGAGATCAGTGAGCTGGAGGAGCAGAAATCTCAGGTGGAGCAGCAGGTGAAGCAGCTGAAGGAGACCGTGGACAAACTGCAGACTCAGATCCAACAGGGAGGAGGAGGAGGGCGGAGCAACGAGCAGGAGCGCAGGTGACTTTACCTGTCTGACAGTTTGTACCTCAGGCTGCTCCTCCTCTTCCTGGCCGTTCTGTTTCTGAACTTTGACCCCGTTTGTGCTCCCAGGATGCAGCGGGAGCGCGCCGAGCTCGAGCAGAACTTTGCCAGAGAGATTGGTAACCTGGTGCAGAGGCTAAGCGCCGAGAAGGAGCAGCTGGAGGCGGAGCTGAAGCTGAAGATGGACCAGGAAGTGATGCTGGTCAGGTGGGTGGTGACCTCACAAAATCATTGTCCTTTAACTGTAAACA
>VUQS01031786.1:31697-43798 GCA_015108495.1 Heterochromis multidens | reverse complement strand
CATCACCCTCATCAAGTGAGTTTCATGACAAACGCTCAAACACAGACACATTCCCTCTCTCAGACACACACACACACACACACACACACACACACCTCACAGCAAAATTGTATGTTTGTTTGTGTACCTGCCTCTGTTTTGTCTTTCAAAAAAAAAACAACCCTTTTTTTAAGTGTGTTTTGTTACAGATGCAGCAGTTGGAGACCCAGTGTGACTATTTTTCACCAACCTGGCCGTCACCCTGTCAGCTCCAGCATAATACTCTCACCTAAAATAATGAGAATAATAAAATAAAATAAATAAATAAAATAAAAATACAACAAGAGGAGCCTGTAGAGAGTCTACAGCGCTCCTCTTGGCAAAGCAAATGTGTTTGGCACAACAGAACATTCAGACCATGATTCTGTTTGTTAAAACTGCCAGACAGGACAGGTTCAACCCATTTGTTTTTAGTAAAAAATAAGTAATAATAAAATCATAAATTTTATAGGAGAGCTTTGTCATCCTGGAAGAGACCACTCCCTCCAGCATAGAAATGTTTCATCATGGGATAAAGGTGATCACTCACAACAACCTTGTGTTCATTTGCCCTGACCCTTCCCTTTAAGGTTACCATTTTTATCCAACCCATGCCATAAAAATGCACCAACAGCCTTATAAAGAAACCAGATGACCTCAATGTTGAAGTCCGGGCTTCAAGTTTGAGATTGGTTTTATTATTCTTTCTTGTTACTGTAGTCGAGCCATGCTCCTTAAATTAAAATAAATTTGCTCTTTTTATCATTTGACCATTTTCTCCCACTGTCTGTTTGCTACCATTTTAACTAGTGGAACAACTGTTCTAGCATGTTGAGGACAAAGAAGCTATTGTGAGCTCATTAGCAACATGTGACCTGTTACTTTCTGTCAACTCGGAAAGTCTGTAATTATCATAAACAGTCACTATGCCCATTAACAAAGAGCAACTCTCACTGGATTGAGCAATACAAGTGCTTCTTCCTGGACATTACAAAGGCTTTTTTCTTCAATCACTGGAAATGGTGGATGAATGAGAAATGTTAGTTTCCTTTTCTCTAACATTCCCCAAAATACTGGTCTTGACTGTCTTGACATAACAATTTGGATTAGACTGTACTTGTCCAAAATTACTTGTCAGTCACTGAAATTATGTAATAATTCCTGACAATTGTTTACCATGGCTTGATTTTTATGCTTTAACACCGAACAAAAAAAAATATCTCTTTTATGAATTACAGAGAAGAGACAGTGCTCAGGAAGAGACTACTCAAAAGACTTTTTATTGTTTGATTTAACAAGCACACTTCTCGAGGAGTCACGTGGGATCGCAGAGCAAGATGGCTGCACACTAAAAGTAGTCCAGAAGCTTCGCTAAAATAAACGTAATTCATTTGTTAAATGTCTCCACATTTTGAGTATCTTTGTATTGGACTACGACCCTTTATAAACGATTTGTCAACTAATCCATCAGATATAGACTATGGCTTCATCTTCGAAATATTTCAAGAGCACATGTGGAAAGTCTGCCATGGACACTGATGGTGCTAGCCTAAAAGACCCTGAGCGGAATGCTAGTCTGGAAAAATCTTATGGCTGAAGTGAGTAAAATTACGACAACACTCAATACAGTGGCTACAGATGTATCAACAATCAAAGAGACAGCGGAATTGAAAAATGCTGTAAACGTCATGCAAAAAAGGCTGACTGAGGCAGAATGTCGAATATCTGAAGTGGAGAACACCACTCAACATTTGTATGGTGGGCCAAACAATTCGAAAGCTTGACGAAACAGCACACCACCTATCCAGGCAACCTGCAACAACCAGACAATATCGCGTGCTGTTCAGAAGACATCGCGCACTGTCCAGGGACTGCTGCGCATACGAGTGGAGGCCTGACAAATTAGCCTCATTAACCCAGACAGCAAAATACTGGACAAGGTACTGGCTATAAGGCTTGAAACGGTTTTACCAGACGTTATATACACAGATCCTCTACTGATAACTTAAGAAGGCTTATACATTTGATGTGGTTGAACTCCTCTAATACTGCACTGGTGGCTGTTGTCTCACTGGATGCAGAGAAAGTCTTCGATTGAGTGGGGTTTTCTTCATTCGGCCTTGTCAGGGTATGGCTTTGGAACTGGTTTCATGAAATTGACTAAAATAATGTATAGTAATCCCAGGGAAGCAGTTATGACAAACTGTGTGGTCTCATGATGCTTTGATCTTTCCAGAGGAACAAGAAAAGAGTGTCCCCTCTCACCACTTCTATTTACAATTGCCTTGGAACCTCTGGCGGTCCTCCATTAAAGGAGTGGATGGTGCTTATAGTTGGGGCTGGATCAGGTGACCCTGAATCCTCCCTTAGTTATGCTGCAATAGGCCTAGGCTACTGGGGTTACCCATGATGCACTGAGCGTTTCTCCTTCTCTCACCACTTTTCACTCACCATGTGTTTATACACCACTCTGCATTTAATCATTAGTTATTATTAATCTCTGGCTCTCTTACACAGTGTACTTTTTGTCCTGTCTTCCTCCCCTCACCCCCAACCAGTCGCGGCAGATGGCTGCCCCTCCCCGAGCCTGGAGATTTCTTCCTGTTAAAAGGGAGTTTTTCCTTCCCACTGTTGCCAAATGCTTGCTCATAGGGGTCCTCTGATTGTTGGGGTTTTCTCTGTATTATTGTAGGGTCTTTACCTTACAGTATAAAGCACCTTGAGGCGACTTTTGTTGTGATTTGGCGCTATATAAATAAAACTGAATTGAATTGAACCTGCTACAAAAACTGTTTTGGTCTCTTTAGATAATTTCCCCCTTCATAACAACTGTACGGGGGTGGAATGTTTTTATAACTCACCTGATTAAATAGTATTAAGGCTCAAAGTTTGCATTATTAGGGGCGTGGCCTCTTTGACTGACATGTAGATGGCAACACAGGCAGCTGTAGCTGCTAGCTGTCTGCTAGGCTTCACCTCAGATAACTGGAGTCCCTAAACTGGACCTCTGAACCGTGTTTGTGCTGTTGGAGCCTTTTGGAGCATTTTTATCTGACCAATAATATGGTTGCTGTGCAGATAATTGTACTAACAGACAGTCCAAGAAATCTGAGCTCCAGTTTTCTGCACCCATATTAAAAGTACAGTATAAGAATACAGTACTAGTTATCTGATAACTTAGCACTCCATACACAATGACAGCTATAGTGCTAAAATCAAGGGTTCAACATCTTTTAGTGAGTGTGAAACTCTGGACTAAAACGCAATCCCTGAGTTTTCAAAATAAAATGTATCAGGAGCATTTCCAAAAGTCAGAAAGTTTTATTGGTCCTAAAATGGATGCACAATGACATGACCTTACACATGAACTGAACAGAGTTACTGTTAGTGTTATTAGTATTTTTAAAAAGCCCATGTTTTAATGTAGTGAAAGCTACTCGGGCAATTCATGTGTCTCCTGTGAAAAGACAACTGAGTGAAATAGGATCACGATCTGTTTACTTCTCATTTTACTCATTTGATTAGAACCATTTCACAACCATGTGACATGCTAAAAGGAGAAAAATATTAGGGAGCAGAGAAGAATCATCACTGCTATTTTCTTAGGCCAACATTAGCTGCCATGACCTCATGGGCAAACCAAGCAGCCACAGTGTATTGAATTGTGTTAGGGTGTCTTTTACCCCTTGTATTTATATAGTGGACAATAGTCTCACAGTAAATTCAGCTATTGAATGATTTGATTTCTAACTGTGCAGTCATATTTAATATCCAAAAAAGAGCTTGTTTCTAAGAAAATAAGTCCTAAAAACCTGCAGGTACCCTCACTAAAAAATCCAGTAGGTTCAAAAGGTAAAATCCTGTGTAGGTGAGTGTTAGAAGCTTTCTGGGTTCTGGAGTACATTCTCATATGCATGCACACACACATTTTCTCACAAAAGCTCTGTGAGGACTGAACCGGTACTGACTGTGCCAAACTCTGCTATCCAGCTCGCCCACGCTCTCTGAAGACCCCAGCCTGCTGGTGGATTGCTGTCTTTCCAAACAGCCTGAACTGCACATGGATCAGTTTCCACTAAAACAGCCCTCCTGACACTGTGTTTCTGCTCCATGAAACACCGTGTTGTTCTCTGTTCTTCTGAAAATAGTGCTCTGTTCCCACACACAAAACTCGGAAATGAAAAAGCACAACCAGCCCAGGCAGTGGGTAACCGTTTCCACTGTGTGGCAGCGCACATGATGAGTTGGTGTGATGGAGCCAGATGAGCTGCAGAACTGCAGAGGTAATGGACTGTAAATGACATGTCCTATTATTGGAGGCTGAAGAGCTGTGACCTCTGCTGAGAGACGCACACACGCATGTGTGTGTGTGTGTGTGTGTTTTCATGCATGCATTTGAATGAGTCTGTCCTGCTTGCATACTATAAACACAAACTACTGAAAACTGATACAGAATCCACAAGACTGTCATACAGTAGGAATGTTCTCCTGAGCCAAGAAGACTCAGGCTGCACAGTGTGTATGTGTGTGTGTGTACTTATATTACTTTTGTTGTGGGAACATAATGTTGGTCTGTTTTCACAGTTAAATTGTGGGGTCTAATCTACCAGAGAGAAAAATCTTTATTTTCATATACCAGGGATTTTGACCATCAGGTGAAAACTGCAGGGCGGCATGGTGGTGTGATGGTTAGCACCATCACCTTAAAGCAAAGAGGTCCTGGGTTCAAATCCACTGCCCAGTTTGCACGTTCTCTGCATGGCTTCTCTCCAGATACTCCGGCTTCCTCACACAGTCCAAAGACATGCATGTTGGGTTAATTGGTGATTCTAACTTGGAAGCAGATGTGAATGGTTGTCTGTCTCTCTGTGTTAGCCTAGCGATAGATTAGCCAGGCTGTCCAGGGCATACCCTGACTCTTGCCTAGCCAAACCGTGACTCTGACTTGGATAAGTGAAAGAAAATTGATGGATAGTTGGATGGAAAACTACAGTCCACATCAGCAAGGCATTTGATTCATGGAGGGTTTTGTGGATCAAAGCTGATCTTAAGCTGTCTTTCTTCTGGCTAAGAGAGTAAGTAGCAGCCAAGTACTGATAATCAAATGCACTTGATTAATTGATCATCATGAGCACCTCTATGAGCACCTCTATAAAAGCAGAAGGTTTGGCAGTTTGCAGGTCTGGAGCCTTCAGGTGTGTGTTAACATAATGCCAAGGAGGAAATACCTCAGCAATGATCTTAGAGAAGCAACTGTTGCTGCCCATCAATCTGGGAAGGGTTACAAGTCCATTTCCAAACAATGTGAAGTCCATCATTCTACAGTGAGAAAGATTATTCACAAGTGGAAAACATTCAAGACAACTGCCAATCTTCCCAGGAGTGGACGTCCCAGTAAACTGACTCCAAGGTCAGACTGTGCAATGCTCAGCCAATCTGCAAAAAACCCAAGAGCTACATCTCAGATTCTGCAGGCCTCAGTTAGTTTAATTCTTTCAGGCACTATGTACAAAATGAATTAATCACACTAAAGGGAAAGGATGATTTGTACCAGATTTAGCTACTAGCTAATTTCCATCTGCAGTCCCTGGGCAGGTAAAAAAACCCAAAACAAAACAGTGAGATGCAGTAAAAGTCTATAAGAACACACAGACATGATAACAAATGGAAAACACCACAAATATCGAAATGTTAATCACATGTACACAAAATTATAATCACATGTACACAGAATTATATAACAACAAGAAAGAGTCATCATAATGAAATTAATACTCGCAAAACTGAATACACAAAATAAATTGTTTTCACATCACGAGAGAAGATATGGAAAGTTTTCAAATTGTTTGGGAGCATATTCCAAGCTTTAATTGCTTTGTAGGAGAAGGCTGATTGTGCAATAGTGGTGTGCCGCTTAGGCATGCTGCACTCTCCCTTTGTGAACCTCCCCTTGGAGCTGGTAGCTCTGCTCATTTGTTCAGTGAAGGGCTGGACAAATCTCTACAAAGGTGGCAGCGCAGCATTATGGATAATATTATGTACTAAACATATGTCTGAATACAATATTAGATTATCAAAACTCAACATATTATATTTAGTAAGCATATGACAGTGGTGATATTGAAATGATTTTCTGTCCAGAACTTTAAGAACTTGTTTGTGAAGTGATGGACTTTAAGTCAATCTTGCTTGCCTGAGACCAGCATGAAATGCAGAATTGAAAGTTGCTCTGTTGTATTTCAGCATATTACACACATAAACATTTTTAACTCCTTTTCATCAGCATAGATGTTTGGGAGAACACTTTGTGTTTATTCAGAGATAACGGGGTCACTGTTCTCACTGTTCTCTGTATTCAGAGTAAGACATGAATTGTTTAACCACTTTGCAAAGACCACTTGGTCAGGGTCTTTGCCATGTATATATAACACTGTCATCAGCATACATCAAGGTTTCAACACCACCACACACAGATGGAAGATCATTGATATAAACCGATCAAGCAGAACATTATGACCACCTGCCTAATATTGTGTTGGTCCCCCTTTTGCTGCCAAAACAGCCCTGACCCATTGAGGCATGGACTCCACTAGACCCCTGAAGGTATGCTGTGGTATCTGGGACCAAGATATTAGCAACAGATCCTTTAAGTCCTGTAAGTTGCAAGGTGGGGCCTCCATGGATAAGACTTGTTTGTCCAGCAGATCCCACATATGCTTGATTGTATTGAGATCTGGGGAATCTGAAGGCCAAGTCAACACCTCAAACTCATTGTTGTGCTCCTCAAACCATTCCTGAACCATTTTTGCTTTGTGGCAGGGCACATTATCCTGCTGAAAGACATCACCATCAGGGAATACCATTTCCATGAAGGGTATACATGGTCTGCAACAATGCTTAGGTAGGTGGTATGTGTCAAAGTAACATCCACATGGATGGCAGGACCCAAGGTTTCCCAGCAGAACACTGCCCAAAGCATCACACTGCCTCCACCAGCTTGCCTTCTTCCCATAGTGCATCCTGGGGTCAGGTGTTTGCCAGGTAAGCGATGCACCCAGCCATCCACGTGATGTAAAAGAATATTAGAAAGAAACCCCCTATCACATGACCCCATGAGCAAGTACTTGGCAACAGTGCAAAGGAAAAACTTCTTTGTAACAGGAAGAAACCTTTGGCAGAGCCAGGGAGGGGCAGCCATCTGCTGCAACCGGTTGAAGGGTGAAGGGAAAAAGAAGAGATCTGAACTGAATCCAAACTAAAAAACTGAATAAAGTTTAGTTCATTGGCAGATAGATGGAATTTAGATAACTTAGAGAGGAGTTCTGAGTTATTAACTATATCAAAGGCCTTATGTAGGTCCAGGAAAACAACACCCATCATCCCTCCCTTATCAAGACTAGCCTTATGACTTCAGTGAAGTGATAGCATGCTGTTTCTGTTCAGTGATTATCTCTAAAACCAAACTGCATGAGATGCAGTAGATTTTCTTCATTTAGGTGGGCTGTCAGCTACAACCTTTTCAACCATTTTTTGAAATGGTGGGTTACTACCACCCACTGATGGGCCTGTAATTACCGACTTCCTATCTGTCACTGGATTTATGCAAGGGAGTTACAATAGCAGTTTTTAATGTGCTATGGAATATGCTTTACTCCAGTGATTGATTTATAATGTGAGCAACAGAGGTAGTTAAAATGTCTTTATATTTCTTTAGAAAGAAAAAGTATCAGGCCTAAGGTATCTTTTGCTCTTGAGTTTGATAATGTTGATAATGATAATGATAATATTGAGATCATTTTATTTACCATCTCATCTATGTGATTAAGAGTCAATGTAGTAAATAACTAGACTATCATCTTGTATGGTCCCATTTACTTTAAGCTGTATGGGTACACTTTTTGGGTGCTCTTCCTGAGTTGGTAAATACTTTTCCACAACAGATTAGTATTTCTTTTTGCCAGTGTTATGATCTCAAGCAAGAAACTTACTTTGGCTTCTGAACAAACCACAAGACTTCTGGAACAATGTCCTTTGGACAGATGAGACCAAAGAGTAGATGTCTGAACATAATGCACAGCACCATGTTTGGAGAAAACCAAACACAGCATATCAGCACAAACACCTCATACCAACTGTCAGCACGGTGGTGGAGGGCTGATGATTTTGGCTTGTTTTGCAGCCACTGAGTCGACCATGAACTCCTCTGTATACCAAAGTATTCTAGAGTCAAATGTGAGGACATCTGTCCCACAACTAAAGCTTAGCTCAAACTGAGTCATGCAACAGGACAATAATCCCAAGGACAGCAGCAAATCTCCAACAGAATGGCTGAAAAAGAAAAGAATCAAGGTACTGCAATGATCCAGTCAAAGTCCAGACCTCAACCCGACTGAAATTTTGTGGTGGGACCTTCAGAGAGCTGTGTATAAATGAATGTCTGCAAACTTCAATGAATGGAAGCTACGCTGTAAGGAAGAATGGGCCAAAATTCAAACAAGTATGTGAGAGACTGATAAAACCATTACTGCAAGTTATTGCTGCTAAAAGTGGTTTTAAAAACTATTGAATCATGGGGTGGACTTAGTTTTTCACACACTGCATAGCGTCCTGTGAATTTTCTCTTTTTTTCTCTCAGCTGTATATGCTGCCCTCTCGGCTGTTTGTGTCTGCAGGTAGTATTAATAACAATGGTTTTCTCCTCTAAAGTTTAATTTTGAGTTAAGCTTACAGTAAGAGTCAGGATTACTCATGTACCAGTTATGGTTAGACTGGCAAGCCATCCAGATTTTACCCCACCTCTTGCACAATGTCAATTTGAACAGTTTGCAACCTTTATTGGATACGTAGTTAAGCAAGTGGATGGATGGATGGATGGATGGATGGATGGATGATTATGGTTAGTTTCCAGGAAATGACTGTCAGGTCAAGGTGTCTTTTGGCATTGATGCACCAACCACAGCTATATTGGACCCAAGAGATTGTCCATATTTGGAGGCTGGAGGGGTGGCAGCGGCATAAATAATACGTTTGTCAGTACCATTTGGGAGCTTGGTGTTGCTTTGTTTTTATTTGCAGAGGGTTTATTAAGTCTAGGAGATGCCAAGAGGTCCTTAAGAACCATACATATCTGGCAGTTCAGGAGGGAGACTCATCTCACTACCACAATACACCCAGTTTGTCACAGCACTGATGCCAAAGGATGGCTTTGACAGCACTGTGAATGAGAATTGGCAGGTGAGTGATGCAAAGTCCTCTGAAGTGATAGAAACATGACTCTGTGTGGGTGTGAGTGTATGTGGAGGGGGTTTGTGTCTTGCTGTGTAGTGTTCCGCCTCAGCAAAGCCTCCCTGTCTCCAAACTGTGAATTTATATTACAGGCACACATTAAAGTGGTATTCTCAAAGATTTTTATTTAAATGTCTGCTAAATCAATGACTGTCCATGAATGAGGCAACACAGTGGTGACTGAACCTGTAGCTAAGCATTGCAATATTTCTATATTTTTGAACTGGAAGACTCTGGTGGGAAAAAGCTGAATTCAATTCAATTCAATTTTATTTATATAGCGCCAAATCACAACAACAGCTGCCTCAAGGTGCTTTATATTGTAAGGTAAAGATCCTACAATAAGACAGAAAAACCCCAACAATCAGACGATCCCCTATGAGCAAGCACTTGGCAACAGTGGGAATGAAAAACCTCCTTTTAACAGGAAGAAACCTCCAGCAGAACCAGGCACAGGGAGGGGCAGCCATCTGCCATGACTGATTGGGGGTGAGGGGAGGAAGACAGGACAACAGGCACACTGTGGAGGAGAGCCAGAGATTAATAATAACTCGATTAAATGCAAAGTGGTTTATAAACACATGGTGAGTGAAAAGAGGTGAGAGAAGGAGAAACACTTGTGGGAAGCCCCCAGCAGCCTAGGCCTATTGCAGCATAACTAAGGGAGGTTTCAGGGTCACCTGATCCAGCCCTAACTATAAGCTTTATCAAAAAGGAAAGCCTAATCTTAAAAGTAGAGAGGGTGTCCTCAAGCCAAACTGGGAGCTGGTTCCACAGAAGAATGAATGAAGTCAATGCAAAGCAAACATTTTCCACTGCAGTCTGAAATGAAAAGCTTTTAACTGGTGAAGCACAAGTTTTATTCTTCAGTATTCACAGGGTTACGATGTGTTTGTGAGATTAGCACTTATCGCTACCATCCATCAAAATGTGTCTACACATTTTTCCATCAACAATGTGCAGGATCACAGCTGCTCACAGAATGATAGGAAAAGGCCACTAGTTTGTTTTGCTACCCCCAAAATTTTGCAACCACCTGTAAACTACAGGTATCACCAAATCAACTGGGTCTGAACTATTCTACACTGGCAATTTAAAATCAGCTGACTTCCTTCAATAGTGGTCTTGTTTTATTTGACCATACAGTTGTCTTGTCTGCACCTCCACACTCCATTTAAAAATTGTTTTTCTTGCTGCAGCTCCCATTAAAAAGCATTTACTCATCACCACCAGTCACAACGGGTTAAAGCACTTTGCATTTGTGTCATTTGCTGGTTGGGAACATTATGATAACTTCAGTTGTTAAATTTAGATTGATGAGGAAGGTGAGGGAGCTCTTCTCAAATGAGGTTGGCTGGTTGAGGTTGTGGGCGTAGAAAGCACTTACAGTGAAAATTGTAGTCCAGATAAATAATGGCACTGTTCTGAAAAAAGATTTTGCTGTTTAACTATATATATATATTAGGGCTGGGCAAGTTAACGCATTAATTAATTAACGCCGGCAATTATTTTATCACACGTTAACGCAGTTTTATTATTATTATTGAAAGTCCGTTGCTCACTGGCTCTGATATATGTATATATATATATATATATATATATAAACTTTAAACTCCAGAACCTGACCAACATCAAAGTGAATCTTTCTAAATGACCTCTAGAGTGAAGGGGTTCCAATTTTTATTTTCGATATTTATTGTGTTTTAGGGTTTTTTGGTGAAGCAAGCATCTAAAATTCAAAGATAGAAAAGGTTAAACTCTGTAAAGCAATTTAAATAATTAACAGCCGCTGGTACACAGGCCCCTCTCTTTGGAGACAAACATTGATCCTGTTGCTGTGTGATGTCCACAGCTGTAAAATCAGAGAAAAATCAGAGAACCTACTTTTTCCATTTGTTTGGTCAGTTGGGTTGAAAGTAGAGTAGAGAGTGGGCATCACAGTGAAGAAAACAGAGCTGAGTTCCAGTTTGTTTCAGTTTAGATGTTAACCTCTTAACATCCACTGACACAGTGACAGTTTGAGGAATAGGTTCACATTTACACCATTAAATGGAATTTGCACCCATTTGGCATACCTGAATGGAAACCTTTGTAAATGTATTTTATCTATTAATTTATCTACAGTAAATTCTTTTATGAGTCAGCTGATATAAGTTAATACTGATATCTATAGAAGACAAGTGTCAGGGGTGATTTGTGACAGAAGGAGCAAGAGTGAAAGGGAAGGTTTACAAGATGGTAGTGAGACCTGCTATGATGTATGGTTTGGAGACAGTGGCACTGACAAAAAGACAGGAGGCTGAGCTGAAGATGTTAAGATTTTCACTGGGAGTGACCAGGATGGACAACATTAGAAATGAGTACATCAGAGAGACAGCTCAGGTTGAGTGGTTTGGAGACAAAGTCAGAGAGGCATAGGCTAAGATGGTTTGGACATGTGCAGAGGAGGGATAGTGGATATATTGGACAAAGGATGTTGAAGATGACTCTGCCAGGCAGGAGGAAAAGAGGAAGAAAGAAGAAAAAGACAATAAAAATATAAAATTGTATAAAATTATAGTATAGTACAGAAATTAATGGGAACCAGTGGCTCCCTGAAATGGTTGATAAATAAATGATTTACTGTGAGGGGGACAACGCCATCTACTCTATAAAAAAATACAACCCCAATTCCAAAAAAGTTGTTCTTTCCCTTCATCCACAAACTTGCTGAGGTGAATGGCTGCCCCTCTCTGAGCCTGGTTCTGTTGAGCCCAGTTCTGTTGAAAAGTTGGGACACTGAGTAAAATGTAAATAAA
>VUQS01031786.1:21164-31677 GCA_015108495.1 Heterochromis multidens | reverse complement strand
ACAATGATTTGCAAATCTCACAAACCTATATTTTATTCACAATAGGACATAAAAACATATCAAATCTTTAAACTGAGACATTTTACTATTTCATGAAGAATATTAGCTCAGTTTGAATTTGATGGCAGCAACATGTCTCAAAAAATTAGGACGTGGCAACAAAAGGCTGGAGTAAAGTAAGTCGTATTAAAAGGAAAAAGCTGGAGGAACATTTTGCAACTATCCATCCATCTTCCTCTGCTTATCCAATTCAGAGTCAGGGGGGCTGGAGCCTATCAGGGAGAACATGCAACCTGAACACAAGGGCCTGGCCAGGTGGTGGATTGGAACCCAGGACTTTCTTGCTGTGAGGCAACAGTGCTAACCACCATGCCACCATGCTGCCCATTTTGCAACTAACAAGGTTAATTGGCAACAGGTCAGTAACATTATTTATAAAATGGTATAAAAACATCATCTTAGAGAGGCAGAGTTCCTCAGAAATAAAAATGGGCAGAGGCTCATCAATATGAAAAAAACTCCATCTACTAATTGTGGAACAATTTCAGAATAATGTTCCTCAATGTAAAATTGCAAAGACTTTGAATATCTCATCATTTACAGTACATAATGTCATCAAAAGATTCAGAGATTCTGGAGAAATCTCTGTGCGCAAGGGACAAGGCTGAAAATGATGCCCATGATCTTCAGGCCCTCAGGCAGTACTGTTTTAAAAACAAACATGATTCTGTCATGGAAATCACTGTCTGTGAACACAGTTCACTGTGCCATCCACAAATGCAGGTTAAAGCTCTATTATTGAAAGAAGAAGCCATATGTGAACATGATCCAGAAATGCTGCCATCTTCTCTGGGCCAAAGTTCATTTAAAAAGGACTGAGGCAAAGTGGAAAACTGTTCTGAGGTCAGACAAATTCAAATTTGAAATTCTTTTGGAAAACATGGACGCTGTGTCCTCTGGCTTGTTATCAGTGTGCAGTTCAAAAGCCTGCATTGCCTGCAGTCCAGACCTTTTCACCTCTTTCCAAAGGGAAGCTTTTTGGATTTTTAAATTATAGGCCACCAAATACCCTGGCTTAAATTAGGATTTCGATTTTACTGCTTTTCTTTTTTATAAACCTTATTTGTCTTTAGAGATACATTCATAATGTCTGTAGCTGTGTGTTGCTCATTTAACTTTGATTTCAACTTGATAAATATTGTGGTCTTTGTGTTGATATCCTTTTGGACTCCTATACCTGTCCAGGCTTTGAAGATTCCTCCTACTGGTCCGTATTGGTGGAACACCACTGGAAAAGATCCAGTGTTTTCCTGAACTCTGTTTAACCCCCTGATGAAGACTTCTATGGTGAAATGCAGTGAAATGTATGTGCATGAGGGTTTTTTTTTTTTTAGGTTAAACATGACCATACCATGAGAACAGAAGAATTTACAATTTTATTTGAAAAAAGAGTGCCTTGTAGTTCATTGATGATGAAGCCACATTATTTGTCAGATACCCAGAAAGCTGAATCTGTTCATCTGGACGTAGCGTTTTCAGTGGGACAAACGTTTCGTCACCATCTGGTGACTTCTTCAGTCTCAGCTGACTGCAGGTTTCCCCAACCTTATAAACAGATTCAGCTTTCTGGGATTCTTTACCTGGAATATTGAGCATGCATCAAGATATTTGTCAGATAATTGCATTAAAAATGCTTCAAATGGCTCCAACAGCACAAACACGGTCCAGAGGTCCAGTTCAGGGACTCTAGTTAGCTGAGATTAGGCCTATCAGACAGCTAGCAGCTACAGCCACCTGTGTCACCATCCGCCTGTCAGTCAGAGGCCACACTCCTAATAATCCAAACTTTAAGCCTTAATGCAATTTGAAAAGGTGAGTTATTAAAAAAAATCTCCCCCCGTACAGTTGCTATGAAGGGGGAAATTAACTATAGAGACCAAAGCAGTTTTTTTGTATCAGGCTGAAATCACATTTATTTCTGCTGTAAAGTTGGACATTTTAACATGGGAGTCTATGGGGAGTGACTCACTGCTGCAGCCTCTGGTGGACATTAAAGGAACTGCAGGTTTTGGCACTGGAGGTCTCTGCTTGTGTAAATTGGCAGGGTGAGAGAAACAATGAATGACATCAAGGACCGCACAGCAGCAACCCAGCTATTAAGGAAACATGATAAGAACCTCCCAGTGATGGTTTTCTCATTGGCTGCTATTTTAATCTCTCTGAGGAATTTTCCTTTTCTTTCAGTATACACACTGACATAATTTCTCATTGAAAGTCAGCATATGCAAATAAAATGTGTTAACATATCAAATATAATCATTCAAATGTCAGTTAGTTAAGCACTTGAGAGAAATATGGTTTACGAACAAATGAATTGGAAGCTCAAGGGTACTCTGGATAATTTCAAGCTCTTTAAAATGCAAATACTGCTTCTACTTTGCATGCTAACAAAGATAATACTTGGTCATTTCAATAACACATTCTTTTTACTCAACAATGAGGGCCAACACTCGCATAGATGTAGCTGTGTGGGTGGAGAGAGAGCTTGGGGAGAGATTAAGCCATTTGAGGAGACAAATATACGGCCTATCCAAATCCCAACAAGCAAGCTGAAAGGATCAGGCTCAGTAAGGAAAAAAAACAGAGCACCAGTAAGATGAAAAATGTTCGTCAATTTTTTTCAAATCAAGTAATTAACCAGGGTCAGTGGAGCTCATTTATTCGACTCTACGAGGCATTCATATTGGCTCAAAGGCAGCCTCAGTCGCACAATCACCTTTGTGCGCTTGGTGCATGCCAAACAACTTGATTACAGGAGCTCTGAGGTGTTTTAAAATGAGTTTGCAGTGCGCACCACACTGCCTGAAGCTCTTAAAATGCTAAATCTGGTGTAACGGATGGCTTCAGAATGTAATTTGTAGAAGACAAGCACAAGCAGGTGGAGGATGGGTGCAGACTGATACTACGTTCACACAGACACTGAAAACAGAATAATGAGCATGAATGCACATGTTTTTTTTGTTTGTTTTTTTTACCATAAGCCCAACTGTTGATTTTTCAAATCAGCCCTCTTTGATTGCTGACAGATTTTTGATTATATTTTAGTCTCATCTTCTTCATTTACAAAGAAAATTGAGACTTCCAGTTAGGTCTGTAATTTGTTGGACAAAGACACATTTTTTTGCAGTTTTGCCTTTGTACCCCACCAATGTGGATTTTAAATCAAACAATTAATTTGTGATTGAAATGCAGGCTTTCAGCTTTAATTCAAGCAGTTTTACAAAAAATTAGCAATTTTCTACACAGTCCACAATTTTCAGAGGCTCAAAAATAATTGGACAGACTAACAATTGGGCTGAGATCAGGTCCCTGAATTGGCCATTGAACAATATCCCATTTCCCAATGGTCATTATTGATTTGCACTGTGAAGCTCTGTCTGATCAGTTTTGCAGCATTTGTCTGAATCTGAGCATAGAGTATAGCCCTGTACATTTCATAATTCATCCTGCTGCTTCTATCAGCAGTCACCTCATCAATAAACATTAGTGACCCAGTTCCATTGGCAGCCATAGATGGCCATTCCATAGCAGTGCCTCCATCATGTTTTGTCAGGTGATGTGGTTAACTTTGGATCATGAACTGTTTCTCTCCTTCTCCATACTTTCCTCTTCCCATCATTCTGGTTCAAATTCATCTTCAGTTTCATCTGTCCATTTTTTCCAGAGCTGTGCAGGCTCTTTAAGATGTTTGTAAGATGTTAGAGTGTAACCAGTGGTTTGCACCTTACTGTAAACTCTATTTCCATGCATGAATGCGTCACGCCTTCCTCCTCAAGAGTGTTCTTGACTTGATTAGATGGTAAATAGTAAAACGGACTGGCATAGTGCTTTTCTACTCAATTTGAGTACTCAAACTGCTTTCTTACTACAAGCCTCATTCAGTCATTCACACAAGTGCTTTTTTCTATGCCTAAGCACTTTTAACCTAACATTCACACACTTGGAGGATACTTCGACATGCAAGTTGGAGGAGCCAGGGATCGATGTACTGACCTTCCAATTAGTAGACAACCTGCTCTACCTCCTGCAGCACAGCTGCCCCTAGGATGTGAAGTTGTTTTTCTAAACCATGGAAATAATTCTGTCATCATACACTTTAGTTGTCTTCTGTGGTCTTTTGTCTTCTCTGGCCTTTTGGTGTTGCTGAGCTCGTCAGTGCATTCATTTTTTTTTAAGTTTGTTGAACTGGCCACTCCTGAAGTTTTTTCCATCTCTCTGATAGTTTTATTTTGGTTTTTCAGCCTAAAGATGACCCCCCTCACTTCCACATATATCTCTTTGGGCTTCAAATCTAAAATTACAATGAAAAGCTATAAAATACAAATTCAACCCTTTAAATCCACTGCAGATATTTTTTCTGCTTCATTTGTCATGAAATAACAATGGAACAGGCCTCACCTGGGCATGAAACTGCTTGTCAGTCAATACTTTTAAGCCTGTGAAAATAGTGGACTGTGTATAAAAACGCAATTCTTAATGCAATATTTTTGTTAAACTCCTTGAATTACATCTGAAATCTGCACTTCAATCACCTCTTGGTTGTTTCACTTAAAATCCACTGTGGTAGTGTGCAGAGGAAAAACTACAAAAATTGTGTCACTGTCCAACAAATTATAGACCCAACTGCAAATACCACGTGTTTATCATGTTATAGTAACAGTCTATACAGTCTAACGTCAATCTAGAATGGCAAGTCACAAAAACACTTATAGGACAAGGGTCCAATTTAGGAAAAAAAACCCCACTTGAGTGTTAAATGGTTGTATCCAACACTCACAGCTCTTCTTTATACTAACCACAGACTCTATACAAAACTCCACCCACTGGTTTAAGTCACATTAAAAGCCATAATTTGACCATTTTGGGAATCACCATCTTGGTAACTTTGAACCACAACTTACCATATTTGGTTGAAAGAGTAGCGTGCTAAGTTATAAGCTAATGCCAGCTAGCATATTTAGCAAGTTGTATAGATAAACTAAGAAATTATCCAAACACAGATACCTGCTAGTGCTCAGTAACATCCAAATAAAATCCTAGAATTTCACTCACCAAAACTGGAGCTCAGACATCTTGGACGGTGTCTTAGTCCAATTAACTGTACAGCAGCCATATTACTGGTCAGATAATTACATTAAAAATGCTACAAAAGGCTCCAACAGCACAAACGTGGTCCTTAGGTCCAGTTCAGGGACTCCAATTAGCTGAGGTGAAGCCTAGCAGACTACAGTCATTGGGAATGACACACTGCTGGAGCCTCTGGTGGACATTACAGAAACTGCAGTTTTTGGCACTTCAGTGCTGGCTTTATTTTTCAGCTCCAGAAGGGCCATCTTTTATAAGCAGTCTGTGGTCAATTACATTGTACAAGGTGCGTTATCTATATAATATATAATCTATATTTGGTATACAGTAATTGAATGATCCAAGAATGCATTCTCGAGGTACACTTATGCACATTTTTTTTAAGTTGTCAGGCATCTATGAAAACTCACTGTACTTGTCTGTCTACAACACTCTGGTTTTTCAGTATGAACTTTAACCAGCCGTCACCTGTTGGATATTGAAAAACACAGAGCACAGTACACCATACACTGAGTGTGTGTTTCTAAACAAGCACATGAAGGTGATTTTTGACCAACAACACAATGAAAACCAGGCTGAGGAATGTCTGTACAGTTTAGTGACAAACTACATATTCCTCAAAAGCTGAGTGACATAGTGAAAGCTGGATCACCCTGGAGCCTTACACTGACATCCAGCTGTAACACACATGTACATGTACATATGATAAAAAACAACCCAGGTAGCTGTGCAAGTGATCAGCTGGAGTAAAAGGGACGCGCACAGTAAGGACGAGGTACTCAACAAACACAACACATCCAATCACTTTAACTGTTAATGTGAAGCAAATGAGTGGTTTCAGATCTGATGATGTGTCTGATCAAATACAGATACTTGGTGAGGGATTCTTCTTCCCTGTGGTGATTGGTGGTGTTTCTGGAAAGACTGTGACCCAAAAATCAGACTCAGCTAATAATAACATCCATTAACTAGTTCTAACCTGAGAGTAGTTGTGAAGTGTTTGTCGAGATCTCCACGGAGAGCAGTGTTTTGACAGAAACTAAGGGATCAGTGCAAACGCTTCACAAATCCTCGCTGCAGGGACTCTCCACACACGCTGGACTCTCGAACTGACACTTTAGTCCAAATAAAAATCAAATTTGCCATTTTTGCAGATGCTGTCATGCTACTGTGGCACACAGCGCTGTGGGCAAATTTCAGAGCAAAGTCTGCTAAGAGATGCACACACAGAGCAGATGGAGGAGTTTGTGATTCACAGCAAGAATAAATGTTGCAACCAGACACAAATCGTATGTTATTACTGAGGATTTGCATTACTGGAGGGCAACAAACTTAGGTTAAGGTATTTATTATTATTTAATTTATTGCAAATTAACTCTTCAAACATCCCAACAAATCTGTATGTCTGTGACTGCCCCTGCTTTGCACCCATGCGTTTTAGTTTTCGTAAATAATACCATATAAAGTTTGTAAAACTACTATTTACACTACAATCCACATTTAAGCATTCATTCATACAGCACTTTATCATTTAGGAAGACCTGGGCCAACCAGGACATTTGAACCAAGAACCTTCTTTGCTGTGAGGTGCTAACCACTGCACCACCATGGCACCATCAGCTCTGCAGCTGCTGCATGGTTAGAGTGACCCTCTAGCTTGTGGCAGATCTCCAAAACAGAACAAATGTTACCTTTGACAGCTGCAGCACAAGAAAGTGGAGTTGGAGTCTGTCTCTGACTGCAGGACAAGAGACTTGAGACAGCTGAATGACAGTGAGGACCACTACAACAGCAACCTGATCATCCTGTTGGTACGGACACTTGGCTCACAGGACTGGAGCTACCTGGTTAGCAGTAACTGAGCTTTCAAAACAAGAGTGATGGGATTGTTCACTAGTAAACTGTTTGTGTCACTGGAAAAATAAAAATAAATAAGCAGTTATACTTGGATGGGAAACATTGCATATTACTGCTATTTTTTCCACATAAGTTCATTTTTTAGGTCTGAAGTTAGTTATTTTAAATATGTTTTATTTCAGTAGTCATGATATAATGTGGTCATGTTTAGTGGACTACATTTGGATGCTTTGTGTGGGTGTGTTTAGTGGTAAATGTAACTGTCTCAGCCCTATGACTCAACCTCCAGCTGCACTCCTGCCCCCAGGCTCTGATCTCAAATCAGCCTGCACACGCTCAAATCCCAAACCTAAAAGCAGAGAAGGTAAATAAAGATGAGCTGACCTCAGATCAGCATCCTCAGGCTCTGTGAACCCAGTCTGGCTCCATATCAGACTTTAGTGAGAAGCCTCCCAGCCAGCTTTTTCCTCCTGTCTTCACTTCGAGGTTCCAAAAGACCCCCCACCTACCACTCACCATGACCACCATCTCTTCCACTCCAACCCACCCGCTTACATGCTATGAGCCTGAGCAAGAATGGAAAATGGAATATGTCAAGATGGCTTTTGGCTGTGCTTTGATAAAGGAAGGAAGATGGGATGCAGAGTGGTGAGAGAACTGTATCCAACTGATTATGCCTTCGCATTTTCATCTGGTATTAGTGATGGGTGTTGATTTAAGGCACAGGTGCAGCCCAAGTGTGTCCACATACAGCATTTCATGTGTATAATAAAAGGGGCATTGTGTGCACTATGGAATGCACCTGACGAGTGTAATCAACAATACAATGCTGCTCCAGGATTCACACGTTTAGTATTTAACGCCTTATGAAACCACATATAAGGCACTGAGCTGAGTTTATTTGTGGCTAGTGTTTGCATCTTACTCATACACGTCACAACATAACCAATCATAACTCCTATCAAATTCATCAATAAACCACTTGTGGAAAATACAAATAGAATGGGTACATGGACACAAAAAACCCTTAAATATTTTTAGTATATAGTCCTTCTCTTGCCAGAGGTTGCGATCTTCAGGATGGTATGAAGCAGAATCCAGACCCATCGAGCACCATGTCTCTGTCAGAGTTGTCCTATCAGAGTCATGTCTCTCCACTAGGTTAGCAAACCACTTTTGGGTTTAGGGTTAGGTTGCATTACAGCCACGTGCCAAACCAGCATACTTACAGAAACTAGAAGATGTTAACTTTCAGTTGAGTCTCTTTTATGCATTTTGGCCTCACAGTGCTTCTCTTGAATTTGAAAATTTGAGAATTTGAAAATTTCAAAAGCAAGGAACTTACAAGGAACTCTTCCTCTTACAAGATTGCTTACAAAAAACAGTAAGGGTGTGTACAAGATACAAGGTGAAGGTTACATGATAGATGGAGATTGAGGATGGATTTGTAGGACATTTTTGTGGCCTGATTGATCATGTGAGTCCACTGATCATGTGAGTGATTAACCCACTATTGATCATGTGAGTCATCACATCGTTGAACAGAGGTGGTGGCTTACGACATCAACTGTCAGCCACATACAATGCAGTCTTGAGATCCCTTCCCAGGCGCCTCAACCCCCATCCACATCTTACGTCAGGTGACCTCAATAGGTCACATGATATGTTGGGGCAAAGTCTCACAGTGGTTTCACCCGAAACCTGTAGTGATAATGACCCTCATTCACACCTTGGCTCATGTGATGACTCACATGATCAATAGTGGGTTAACGAGCACCTCTCAGAGACAGCCCCCACCAGGGTTTAAATATCTGGGACTCTCCACCATTTGGTTTAGAACTGAAGAAGCCTTTTGGATGAAACTTCTTCAAACAACTTAAAGAAGTCCAGTCAATTCTTTCAAGCTCTTAAGACGTAATATGTGGTCATATTTAATCAGGTCATAAGTAATAATAAGTGGCTGCCCACACACTGGAGTTATTACAGTGTTTTAAAATTAGTTTTCACTTTTATTTCAGTTTAGTTTTTGTACTAAACTGAAATACTGTGTACTTATGACTGTAATATGAGGGATTTTCAGGGGGAAGCTTTAGGGATAGAATAGAATAGAAATTACAATACAAACACAATGTTTTGTGCACGAGTTTAACTTACAGACATGTAGAAATCCCAGATTTAATAATCAGATACAGCAAAGCGTCATCATGCCGGTTGTGTCGACAAATCTCAAGAGAAAAACTAAAACTAAAGACGTTTCCTCGATGTTTTTTTATTTTATTTTAGTTTGATTTGTGCACATCATGATTTCAGTGTTTACTCTGTGCTTTTAGTTATGTTTTTGTTCACAGCCACATACATTTGGTCCATACCGTAACCTGTAATTCATAACCTCTGCAGTACCCAGGTTACTATGACTAAAACTAAATTCAAAACTTAAACCAAGTGTAAAAAATGTTAGTTAACTGAGACAAAATTAAAAACTAGACTTACTGAAACAATAGCATGTAATTACCATGTAAGCATAGAGGAAACGCCTTTACTCTCTCAGTTTGGTCACAGTCCCACCCTCAGACATTCATGCATGTGTTTGCTGAGACGGTCAGCTGTCCGTATTATTTTACTTTTGAAATGTAACCCCTGACAAACACACTCATAACATATTAAAGAAAAATGATCATTTTCAAACAATAAAAACTCAACTGAAGGATCAAACTCACTCTTGGAACTACAATGAACCACAAAAAACATTTAAAGCTAAAGAAAACCAAAAAGTAGGCTCCTGAAAATCCCAAAACTATAATAACTCCTTTTGCCTCGATGCTCAGAGTTTATTTTGGTGCTGTTAGCAGAACTGTCATTACGCTGAGTGCCCGTCCACATTAACACCAGACATTCCCATCACTCCGACAGATTTCAATTAAAACAAGTCACAAAGTCAATTTCAGCGCAGCTGTGAAAGAGACTAGTCAAGCCAAGCAGCTGATCATGATGGATATAAAGGCTGAATATCTAATAACTGCTGAAATTATGTCATATTTACACGCTCCTCTCAGTCCTCCACGTGAACTTTCACACCACAACATGAACACTGGCTGAAGTGTCCACCTTTATTTATTATTAGGACTCACATTCACGAGTCACTTCATATCTCAGTATGTAATTTACTGGATTTATACTGCAGATCTGCTTTTCACTGATTTTGTGATAAAACAAGTAGTGTCAACTAATCAAACTACAATATTAGATATTCAATGTGTTTTTCAGCCCTGTATACTTCCCGTGGATATCTCCTGTACTTATGAGGGCTCAGAAATGTGGAAACGATGTGACTTCAAAGACACAAAGAGGACCCAGCCCTGTGTACTGGGAGGGTCTGTAACTCTGAAAACATTCATAGTATGAAGGGAAAAATTGGCATGGCTTCATTAAATATACTAAAGTTATTGTAAGTAGAAAATCAGCTGATTTTTTTTTGGGGGGGGGGGGGGGGGGGGGGGGGGGTTTTTTCTCC
>VUQS01031786.1:0-21144 GCA_015108495.1 Heterochromis multidens | reverse complement strand
GGGAATTTTTCTCCAATTTGACTGATCGTGGACCAATCAAAAGAGTCTAATAAAGAGCATAATGAAGACAAGAATCTGGTACAGAAATAACTCCAGTAAAAATAGCAGGAAACAGATGAAAGGACTTTTCAGCACCGTCACTTCACTTCAGTCCCGATCGAAACGCTGTGACATCATCTTTCGGTGTGACTATGACTCAGCAGCGTGGCGGCGGCTGATTCAAGGTTAAACCAGACAGAAAAACTGGCTGCTGTGCATTGGCAGCATCTGATCAGCTGTTATTCAAAGTTAAACTCCACGAGACTCAAAGCAGAGCAGCAGCTGAGAGGGAAACACTGATCCCCGTCTCACTGCGCTCTCCTCGGATCAGCTGTTCTTGCTGTAAATGTAGTGTGGTCAGCTGTAACTGGATGGAGTCAGCAGCTCCACATCCTCCACCCATCTGCAGTTTTATTTTTTAAGCTTTTTTAGATATTAACAGAGTCTGGAAGTCTGTTTTAGATCCACAGAGGGAAATCTGAAATCGCCACCTCCCGCCCCAGTGGTCCGTCTGGCCTGAAACCCTCCCCTAACCTCCTCCTCCCTCCACATTCATGTACACATTCAACATGGAGGATACAGTCAAACAGAAGCTGACACGCCAAGAAACAGAGTGATTCCCGAAGGAAGACGTCATCTTAAAGCTCTGCTGTCACATATAACTCTTAAATTTCACCAAACACACACCAAGCTGCTCCATCCCCTCCCCACAGGCTGCATGTTAGTGAGGACAGAAACCAAAACGATATAAAAACCATCAGAAAGAGATTTATTTACGCTCCAGGGCTGCGTTTGGACTGTAACACATGTTTTTGTGGCTACAAGTTACAGACATCTCTTGAACACATCACATGCAGGTAAGAGGGCGGCTCAAAGGACACACACACTAAATGTGTGTTCAAAATGTGGCTGTGCAGGTTTCTGCAGAGCAGCATGTCCACACTTTATGACTGAAGTCATTTATCACAGAAAACCAAAGACAACACAATAAAAACAAACACCCAAATATCTTTGTGAGCAGCAGTCTGACTTCTAACCTCAGAGGAGGTCACCATCTCTGGCCAAAAAAGCAGGGCAGCAACATTCAGCTCCAGGTTCACTGAGGCCAGCTCCTGAAGTTTCAGCTGATTCTGCAGCTGATTACAGGAGAAAGGTGCAGCAAATCTGAGCCTTTTTTTACAAATTCAGTGTCAACCGAACTTTCAGGACAACAGACCCTCAGTGACCGGCTGAGCCAGGGTCAGCCCATCCAAACAAATGGGAGTCTGACAACAGGGAAAAACTACAGTCATCATCAGCAGGATCAGAAGTTCTTTAATAAAAGTGTCTGTGACGGCTCACCTGTTGCTTTTTGTAGAAAATACTGAGGTACAAATAGTTTCCCAGCCTAAAACTACAGAGGTGGGATTTTTCTTTCCACATCAGCCAGCCCCTGATGTGCTCTGCACACCAGAAGAAAGAAGTCAGAAGCAAACAGCACGAGCACTCACCTGAACCAGAGGATGAGATCATGTTCCCGGATCTTTGGACTTCATCGAATTTGCTGAAGATTACATTCAAGCTGTAACAGAGACAGAGAGAAAGACAAGAATGTGAAGATAATTATGCAGACGGAACATAAAGCAAAGCAGATGTGCAGCAGAAAGTAACTAAAGACCTGCTCACTGCACCATCCATCACCTCTGAGGTGAGAAACCCTCCCTCAGCGTTCTGCTGCAGGGACCAAAATAGACCAAAACCACCACACAGATGACTAACAGGCAACAGGGCCAGGGCGAGAGGGGGGTGATGGAGGGACGCAGAGACATATGGCCCAGTGTGAAGGAGGACAAAGAGGACACAAAGGGAACAGAGAAGATGCTGCATCTGAACGTTCGCTGGTATCTGATACTAATCAGGAAATCTGTTTTGAGCCCGAGCTACAAAATTCTGGCACCATTTCAAAGAGCTTGTTCAGGGCTGATTACAAGAGCGATGACCATAAATCAGATTTAGGGAAAAAATAAATAAATAAATAAATAAATCAGCTGGAGTGATCAGTCATGAGCCAAATCTCAAATAAAAAAAAAAACTCAGCTCAACTTTAAATCTGCAGACGTCAAACATAATGAATCATAATATATATAAATATATAATAAATGAATCAGACTAAAACTAAACATCTTTCACAGGTGCTCCACCAAGCTGCAGAATCATTATTGGGAAGGTATAATCCTCAGGCTGGCATATATTATATGGATAATATGATAGTAATCTGAAACTGAGATAAGATAAAGAAGAGATTTAATTTATTTAGCCCTAAAGTTTGGAAATGCCTTTGCTACAGCAGCCAAAACAGCAGAAAATGGTTCAATAAAAGCTGAATAAGTGAAAAAGGCTAAATTAAATTCAATAAAATAATAATTAAAAAGAAACCACTCAAACCAAACAGCGAGTGAAAATCAAAGTGTGGCTGAAACTAACCAAGGTCTCTCTTTATTAGCCATGATACTGAATGAAGGTTATCAAAGAGAAAAGGTTGAACGGCGGCCGCCTGTTCTCGTACCGTGACTGCGGCAGACCCTTCTTGCTGAGATCCAGCCTCACCCTCTCACCCACATGTCTGTAGATCTCCACCAAGCAGCTCATGGCTCCATCACGGACCTGATGATCAGCATCACACAGCAACACAACATCAGGCAGGAGTCAAACAAACAAACGTCTCTATTCACACGTTTCAGGACAGTCGCCATGACTAAACTGAAAGAAATCATACTGACTTTCACCTGCAGGTGGCAGCGTTTAATCAGGTGTTCACATATGACACACTGACTCACTGCGCCATCTGGTGGTACAAAGTGGTGCAGGCTGGCCCAATTTATACTTCACTTTCTATCCCTTCAGTGCAACTATTCAAAGTTTTGTGCATAAAGTTTCCAAAAATCTTCTAAAGAGAATCTGAAAAACTAAAAGAGGAGAAACATCATGGCAGGCTTTACCTGACTGGTGGGATCACCCAGCAGGTTACATATATGTGGAACAATTTTACTGAGGGTCAGGCCTTGGGCTCCATATCTGCAGGACAAACAGATCAGAGTGATGAGCAGCTTGGACACAAACGAGGAGAGCACAGATTAAAAAAAAAAGAAAAGATCACATGACGGCGCCGTCGACCTGCACGAGCAGAACGAACAAAGCTGGAGGGAAACTCACGTGCTCAGCGTGGCGATGAGGCAAAGGCACACTCCTTCTCTGGTCCGGTTGTTTTTATGCTTGAAGCCTCCCAGCATTCGGTCCCACACATACTGCAACACCACACAGCAAACAAACGGCACTTTTCAGGCTGATAAAGGAAAACAACGCCTCCTCAGACAGAAGCTGTAACTTCTGTCTGCTGGAAACACCAGAACTGTTCTAGTATTTAAACCATCTTAAACCTGGTCCTGTGTTCCTGTCCTGCAAGTTCTTCTAACTAAGCATGTACATGAATACGAGTGCATATGAAAGACAGGAGAGCAAAGAGACAGCAGCCCCCCGCTGAGCATTAATACCAGCAGCTGTGGTCCAGGTTAAACCCTGTTCACAAGGGGTACAATCTTAATGACTTATATTCACTAACATGCTTTAATTTCATTATGATTTTACTCTCATATTTGGGGAGTGTAAGGACATCTGAGGCTTTCATGTCCTTACCAGAGAGACACGATGGAGAGGTTTGTGTAGGTGGATAAGAACATCCTCACCTCTGCTTCTTCCAGGAATTTTTAAGGCTAGAAGGGAGTTTTCATAAAGAGATCTGGTCTCTTGGAGCAGGCTGTCATGTCCTGCAGGTCATCCTCAGCCTCACTGTGTTTATGTGAATAAAGGAAACTGATGAACCTGAAAAATCTCCTGAGAGCTTATTCTACGACATGTCGTGGTTTTAAGCTCACAGAGGATGAAGCAAAATAGGCAAAGTTTCCAGAACTTCCAGTGCTGCTTTCTGCACCTCAAACTCACCACCATCAACACCTGACTAATCTAAGAAAGGATTTTCCTCCCTGGTCTCTATACAAACTCAGACAGATGTCGTTTAATTGCATTAATTCATCACCTTTTCCTCCATTTCTCCTTCCCTGCATTTCTATTGGCTGCACAGCAGTCCAGTCATCACAAGATCAAATTTGTTAGCTGCTGCGCTTTCTCAGCAGTGACAGACTGTCGCTGTTTGGTGGGATCCATTAAAAATAATACGTTTCAGATCACAGCGCCCCTTCAGGCCACAGAGAGTGTAGAAGATGGACATCGCTTTCAGGAGAACCTGATGGTAAAGTGCCTTAAACGACAGCGACAGTCTTTGGGAAGATGTTCCTGACCTCAGTAAACACTTTGCTGTTGACTTCATGCTTTAGTCAATCAGTTCAGGTCACACTTGATAAAACATGAAGTCCATTTTATAAATTTTGGTCGTTCTAAGTGTCAGAACGACATGTGATTGATGGGTCGTTAGCCACTGAGTGTGCTGTGACCTCAGGTTCACAGCCAGCTCCACCCACTGCACTCCACCACGCAACGCTCAGCTCAAGGCTTCAGAACAGGACTTCACAAACCAGTGGGGATGGGTGATGTCATAGTGGTCACTTCCTTCTTTTATGCTGTCTGGCCCCCTGCCTCCACTGCAGGACGTCTGTGGGTGCAGACGGGTGTGGCAGCAGACTCACAAAGTCACCACGGGGTAAATGAGAGACAACCAGAGCTGGCAGCCAGCTGAGTCTAAACTAATGAATGCTCAGGAGTGTGTTACCTGTGGGGTGGCAGCTTGTTCCATGATCTTTAGCAGCAAAGTTTGGTCTGTTTCTCGCACCTGGTCTTTGGCATCTCCCAATCGATCGATAAGGCTGGGCAGAACTGAGAGAGAGAGGACAGAAAGGAAGAAAGAGGTGACATGAGACGACCAGGATGGAAATATAAGAGTTATTTATTGGTACTTAACAAAGGTGAAATGGCTCAGCAGGAAGCTCGATCTGAGAAGTTATTCTCATGTAAAGTAAGAGAAGGCAGAGTGATCAATAGCAGTCAATAGGAAGGTGGTGATAAGAGGTGAGAACAGTCGTTTGAAACCCTGAAACAAAAGCTTTCGATTGTTCACACATTTAAATTCAGAAGAGGAAGAAGATCAGCTGCAGGGGAGCACGCACATCTGGAAACTTACATTAACACAAGCTAGATTTAAGACCTCTTAAAAGTTTTAAATCGGGATTAAATTTAACTTTGCAACCCAAACTGAAGGAAAACGACTTTCACTCCACTTGTTTATTCACGTTAACGTATGTCCTCAGCATCCACAACAAGAGGCTGACTCAGTGAAGCTGAGAGCGACTGAACCGCCTTCATTCCCACTTTATGTATTTACTTTTTCACTACTGTCAATTCTTTATTTAATTAGCGAATATTATTAGAGATTTCTTGTCATAGCTGTTGCTGTCATTTTACATATTTGCCATATCAGATTCCATCATTATCGCTTTTATTGGCTGCTGTTTGTTTCCTTTTCTGTTCAGTGTTTCTTTGTATTTTTATCACCACAGTTTGATTTGTTTCATCTTTTTTTGCAAGAAGAAACTAAAACTATGCACATGAAAATAAAAGGAAACGTGTGAGAATGTGTTTACTTTGATTCTTAAATGTGCAGCAACGATCAGCCTGAGGAGACTTTGGGGCAAATGTTTAGAGACACTGTGAGTGAACTTCCTTCATAGGTGACCAAGAATAACATTAAAATATGTAAACTGAGCTAACACTGACACTAAACTTAACATTTTTAAAGTAAACTAAAGCTAAAGTAAACTAATCTGGACTGATTTGTTTTTAATAAATAAAGATGATGATAAATGAACAGACCGAGCGTCACTGTTCAGATGGTTTTGTCTTCAAGTGTCTGAAACAAAGAGATAAAAACCTCTGATTTCACTTAAACTCGGTCAGATTATCAGGTTTAAATCCACAACATTAAAGATTCAAATGTGAGTCTCACCTGTTCCCACCTGGGCTCTAAATCGCTCCTGTAACCTTGTCACTAAGGCAGATAAGAGGTCCAGGCCGAGCAGCGCCACCTGGTGGAGACAAAATGAAACACAAATATAATTTAATGTTAAAAAAGAAAAAATCTCAGAAACAAACAGATTTTTTTTTAGTTTATCAGAAGTTAATGAATAAAGAATCACTGCCACAGGCCTGGGTGTGTAAAAGGGGTGGAGTTAAAAAAAAATCAGCTGCAAAGCATCATGGGAACACTTCAGGAAGGTTATATTTTAATCTGGTGCTGTTAATGACTCAAACTGTCCCCCTCCAGCCTGTGAGGCCTTCCCCTTTAACCCCTGCAGGACTCTCACAGTTCGCTCTGACTTGTGCACCGTGACTCAGTGCACACGCTCACAACACTGATGTGTAACACAGGCCCCGCCCCCTACAGCTTTCCTTGTCATGGGGTGAGAGATCTGCTCAGTGAACGTTTAGTGAGAGCAGTCCTGCTGACACCATAACAACAACACACATGCATCGCCTGAGCGCCTGCCCAGGGACCGGTGCAATTTTTGGAAACCTAAACACTGTGCAAAAAAACAACAGTAGAGAAAGAGTGGCTGCAGCACTCTACTGCCCCCTGCTGGGCTCAGCGATCTTAACAGGGAGACTTCAGGACTAGATTCACTATTAATACATTTATTTTCAGGCAATAACATTAAAAGTGCAGATGAATTTCATAAATATAAAGCTAAAGCTTGTGTTTCACAGATTGTTGTGTGCTGTGATGTTTGAGATGTTGAACAGTTTGATTTCATTTTGTGACGTGATCAGAACCATGAGTAAGAAGGCTGTGCAGACAAAACACCCGCTCGCTCTGGAGGCGGTCTCAACATGGGGGGCTTCAATGGCAGGGGAGGAGCTGCCTTAACTGAACACCCTCCTCACTCACGGTTCCCAACGTATGATGCAAACATTAATATGGTGAAGATAACAGTAAGGACAGATGGAGGATGAAGAAAGAGTGGAAATTCTCCCAGAGAGGAGCTCTGTCTGCTGCTTTGAAACTACGCTTTGGTTTCATTTCTGACTTTCACTGTGGGCGGGGCTTCAGGCAGCTCCACCCACAGGGAACCAGGTGAGGCAAAGACACAAATTAGGTGTTTTTACCTGGAGACAGAAACATTTGGGCCACAAAGTCAGAAAGAATCAAAATCTTTAAAAAGTGCACTCCTCAGCACTCCTGGAGGTTAGCTGTATTCAGGGTGTTATTATAGGCAAGCACTTTCTTCTACCTGCAAATTTACTGGGAATATAAGAGATTTTTAAGGCCTTATTTAACTTTACTTTAATTTCAGAGTTTTGAAAGACCTGCAGGAACCCTGCCTTAAAAACCACTGAACTACTCATTCCTCTGCCTTTATATTTTCCTCGCTTTTTCCCACAGAGGGAGCAGGTAGCAGTGAGTTTGTGTCCCCCCTGCAGGCAGAAGTCCTGCTTATCTACAGCTTTAATCCTCAGATCAGCTCCTTTGTTCTGCAGCTGTTGGGAATGACTGATTGACTGCAGGGCCCACACAAAGACAGGAGACCTGCACGGGAACTCAAACCAAGTTCAGCTCGAGCACTTTCTTGGAGTCACAGCCGGAGATAAAGAGAGTTTTCTGGAAAACTAAGTCACAGAGGAAACGCCGAAGAAGAACGCAGTCTAGTCCAGGACAGACAGGCTCCGCCTCTTTGCAGACAGATGGCTAACTCTCTTTTTGCTGTCACCCACATCCGAAGCCCCAAAAACAAACACACACACACACACACATATTATACCCCCTCCCTGAAGGACCCAAATCTCTCAGACATCATCCCTTCCAAATTCCCAAATCCTCCAGCCCGACATGCTCAGCTCTAATTTCTTCCTCTCTTCTTATCTGCTGCATTTGAGTCCTAACAGCAGTGAAATTGTGACTTTGCGTGTCAGCAAATGTCCACACTGGAAGAAAAACCCTCATCTGGGTGTCCCTTCACTAACCTTACAGCACGGTTTAAAGAAACACGGTCAGGGTGGATAATAAGGTCAGTCAGAAAACTAGAAACTTACAGCTCAGAGCTTTCAGTGACCTGGCCCTCTTAAAGCACGAGGATGGCCCACTTGGTTCATTGTTTTCTAAGAAACTGCCGAAGGCAACAGCAGGACGGGCGACAGCATAATTTTTACATGCTGATAACGTAAAATAAACCGGCTGAAACTGGTGCAGAACATCAGTGCTGCACGTCTGAGTTTAACAAGCTCCTGTGGATTTAATTTATTTAGACTGACAGTAACAGAAAACAGCTGATTTTTGCTAATTAACAACGTGAAAGCAGCAGATTTTAAACTGTGTCCATGCCAACTTTTAGCTCTCTGCAAGCGCAAGAAGAAAGAAACTCCTGTATGTTTCATTCACTCATAGTCCAGGTCACACTAATGCACAGCAGTGCAGAATCACAGGTGTTTGCTAAACTTTATTAATATCTCAAATAAAGAAGCAGCCACCTCACCAACAGCTAAAACTATAAACCAGAAGAAGCAGCAAATTTCAAACCCTAACCAAAGACTCAGCATAGCAAACCAGTGACCCTAAACATGCCTGTGATCTCATCAGTCACTACAGACAAACTGCAGTTCCTCGAACGTCCAGCAGAGGCAGCAGTGAGTCAGTCCCCATAGACTCCCATGTTAAAACTTTACAGCAGAAATAAACATGTTTACAGCCTGATACACAAACTGGTTTGGTGTCTGGAGATAATTTCACCCTTCATAACACCTGCACGGGGGTCCGGGGGTTCCTGGTCCCTGTGGAAAGCTCTTGTGAGGTAAACTTGGATTTGATGTCAGTGCTGTGAAAGTTTAAAAGTGACAACAGGCGACCAGGGCTGTCCCATATCATACTGTCCGCGATAATACTGGTATAAAGTTTTATGTGATATAAAAGTGTCATATTGCGATATCGTTATACTATAGCAACGCCATGCGTTTACAAACCCCAGTGCTCACTACAACGAGACAAGCCGGGCATGTCAGAGTCAGAGCCATGTGTCAGCCTCCTAAGAACAGAGTTACTTCAACAGCCTCCAACACAGCTCAGTACTCTGAGGAGGCCACAAAGGAGGAGGTGTTAGCAGCTGGTGATGTAAACAAATGACTCCACCGAGCCAGTTACACTGCATATGACAGGAAGTTACTGATGAGGTTATACGGTGGAAAAGCAGGATGTTAAGCAGCTGGTTAAAAAGCTCAACATCCCAGGAACAAAAGATTTTTCTGTTTTGTTTGGTGACAGTAATGTGCAGCTCCTGAACAGTTACAAGGTTAAGAGAGTTCAGTTATTGTTAAAGTAAAGTGCTAAGCAGCTAAAATTTCCAGGGAAAACAACACCCAGGCTATTTTGTGCTTACATTTGACTTATGCTGTGTCACTGGATATAATGCTGCTGCTGCTGCTGCTGCTGGCACCTCGTTTCAGTAGATTCACACGTCAAATTAGGAAGTGTGTCACCAGTGACAGCAGCTCACTGCAGCAAAGATGGAAAATGCCAAGTTTCTGCTAATGATCTAAGTTTGAGGCTATATCGCCCACCCTACAGGCCACATGAAAAAAACTTTGTTTCTGGACAGGTAAAGGTCTCCGAGCGGTGGAGCTGCCCAGCCAGAGCTGAGAACAGCCGAGAGATGAGCGGCCTCTTACGATGAAGGCTCAGACCTGAAGCACTTGTGCAGTTGGTGCTTGGACCGTGACGTGTGTTTACCTCAGCTCAAACGTGCACTCTGTCGTCACTGAGAGCAGCTTCAGCCTCACTCCATGTTTACTCAGTCAACATGCACATGTTGGTTTAGCTTTCCACTCACTCGGCTGCTGCTTCATAAAGCAAAATACAGCAGATCTCCCAGTGTTCACATGATTCCTGTGGCTACCTGTGATCACTAAGGTCTGGATACTCAATCCATGAGAGCCTTAGGTTAAATCTGGCTGGGTGGGTTAATACCTAAAGAAATGAAAAAAAAGATTATAGTAAATAACTCATTTTAAAAATGCAGTCCTTCCACGTGTTTGACGGACTAGTGAGGGGCTAGTCGAGCCCACTACGTTAGTTTTCCTGATCATGTAAGAGAAAAAGGTCAGAGGGAGAGTTCAGTCGAGAAAGGACTCTTGGATCAGGCTGTGATCAAACTAACCCACCAGCATCAAACCTCCTTCAGAGGAACACGTGTGCCTCTTCATCATCATCCGAGCGGCTGGAAAAACCCGGCAGACCACAGTCGGCCGCTCTGATGTGGAGGAGCCTATAAATTAAATCAAGGATTTAAGGATCGACTCTTCATCTCATTACCAGTGGAAACACCACACACACACATATGGAAACATGTCGCCATCTCTGCTGCCACACACACACACACACACACACACACACACACTTCTGCATCAACCTGTAAAGACGAGCAAAACTCACACATCGATCAAACTCTCCCACAGCGAGTCGTGTCCCTCGCACACAGAAGGCCGGATCATTTTCCTGCTTTGTAATTACACACAGCATACCTGGCCCTCCCTCCCAGCCTCCTGCTCTATAATCACCACATTCTCACATCTCACACACTCCCATAAATCAGGAGCTTTTGTCTGTACTCCGTATATTTCTCAGCTTTAACTCCAGCTGCAGCTCACAGGCCTGTTTTCTGGATGCAGCTGCAGGTCAGGGATGAGTGCAGCTGACATTTGCAGCTTCGTTTTTAAGCTGCTGACGAGCATTCACATTCAAGTCCTTTTGGTAGTTTGTTCATCAGAGCTGTATCTGTGCTGCAGGCTGAAGAACAATGGCAGACAGAGCTTCATGCAAACGCAGCTCAAAATGAAGCGTTCTGATTGCCGGCATGCAAATAATCTCTCTGTCGAGGTTTGCAGAGTACATGCACAGAGAGGACGGTGCTCATTCTTCATTCAGTCATTAGTTAGTTTTTCAAAAACAACAACAACCAAAAATGCCCATAAAAATCAAAAAAGAGATATTAAAACATGTACCATCTTTACAGAGCATGTTCATAACTTAACCAAAAGCATTATAATTAAAATATCATTTTAAATTTGAACCACACAATCTTAACTCCTCCTTACAACTACTTCACAAGTTTAATCCTCTGACAGATATACATCTCTTCTAATTCCCTCTGATTTCATAATCTAGTAATCTAATATCTCGCTAACTGATGCAGTTTTAATAAATAGTCTATTTGCTGGTTCATAATAAGCTGATCCATTAATAACCAGATTACCTCCATACAGCAGGAAATGCATCAAACTATCAAGAAACAACACAACAAATGACTCACTGCTGGAGCCTCAGGTCGAAAAACCTCAATATGAGTAAGTCATATTTAAATGCACTAATTTACATAAAGTCAGACAGTATGGAGGAGTCCAAGAGTGCTGAAATCATGATGAAGCCTGTAACTGCTGACCCATCAGAAGTGGATTTAAACGTGGCTGTTTCACCTCTAACGGCTCTCACAGACTCTCGTCTGTTGTCAGCGTGTTTCTCTGAGCGTGCTCAGTTCTTGCTACTGCTGTTTTTAGTAACCTGCCCGTGGCAAATGGGACTCGTGAGCACCTCAGCCCACGTCACTGCCTGTCCCGTGGTTACCGTCTGATGGGCTTCAGCTCTACCTTTAGGACACTGCTGAGTCGCCTGCAAAATAAACACCATCAGTCGCACCAGGACCGGAGCAGAAGAACATTTCTGTTAGAGTCAGGAAAGAAAAAGACCTGCATTTTGTCCTAGAAAAGCTGCTACTTTACCTGCAGAGTTTACAATTACTGATTATTTAACTGTGGGTGATTCTAGGTGCATTACTACAATCACAATCTGTATATAAAAGATGGACGTAGCTTCTAGGTGAAATGTTAAGCCTTAAACCTGCAATCCTTCGAATGTCCAGCAGGGTGCGACTCCTCTGGTGGCAAAAAGAAGTTTGACTGTATAGAAGTCTACTGCTCAGCTCTCTGAGCTCAGTAAACACTGTCCTGGTGAGTTTATGGTCTCAGTCGCTGGTTTCAGGTCCTATTGAATAAAACATGATGTTCATTTTGTTTCTATCAGAGTCTTAAAGGAGCAGGAAGCCAGGGAGGATCACTGGCTAACAACTTCTGATTGACAAACTAAGTGCTCAGTTATTCTGAACTGTGAATCATGCAAAGTGACTCTAGAAGAGTCTAAGAATAAAAAATATTTAGCTGGAAATGAGGAGAATAGGTGGCCTGCATATTATTCCACTCATGCACACTGGGAGTGTCCCAGTTTAACCACAGGCTCATACAGGCGGGGCCAGACTCATCCAAACAATTTCCAACATGCACCGGATCCAGTAACAGTGCCGGAGTGAGTAACTGTGATGCTATGCCACCATTTGGAGTTCGCAGTGATTAGCCAGCAGTGACTCAGCGGCACTCAGCAGAGCTCAGGACCCCGGGCAGGGTGGCAACTGGATGATGGAGCTGTGCAGTAAACGCTCATTACAGCCGAGAGCCAACAGCACTCGTAACACAGAGCACATTTAAAGACGCACAGACACAACGCTCTTTCACGGTTCACTTCCTCCTGAGACGCCGCTTCATGCTCGACTTGCTGCAGTGAAAACACTGAAATGGGAGCATCCTCCTCCGGACATTCTGCCACTGACACTAATACATGCCTCTCTCAAGTTCAAACATGCTTTATGCTTTATGTGAATGAGTGGAGCCACTAATTATGGGGGAGAAACAACAACAAAAACAGCAGTGTTTGACCACCAACGGCCTCTAAAGGAGAGTCAGAGCTTTATGCTACAGATCCCCACATCTGTTTAAACCTCTGAAACAATGAACAAACATCTGATTTATGGAACAGACACTGCAAACACCTCAACTTTAAATATTATAGCATTCAAATGAATAGTCTGCCATGTGGAGATGCTAAAAACCAGCCTTAGACTGACTGACACACCTTAAGGTTATGGCTTAGACACATGAGTAAAAACACAGATTACAGAGTTATCGCCATCTTGATGCACCAAAGTCGCTTTGAAGATAGGAGCTGAATGTGAGTGGTTGCAGGCCTGGTGCCTGTTTCTGAAGCAAAGGTAACGAGACTGCAAAGTCACTGCAAACATTAATTGCAATAATTTTGGTCTCCAACCTGTTTTCCCTCGTGTGACTGCAGCATTAAGTATTAAGAGCTTTATTGTAACATCAAACAGAGGTCAGTGCCTTTAACAGAGTCCCCAACAACAAGCCTTTATTAAACCACACACAGAAAACTGATTTACAGATTTTAACAACTAACTTTGAATAAAGATGGCAAGAAGAATATCTCAAATGGAGGGAAGAAGCTAAAGGAGGGAAGGAAAAAGAACCTTCAAAATAAAACAGGAAGTAAACTGAAAGATGGATGAGGAAGAAATGCACAGGGCACGTATTTATCCAGCTGCATCCATAGACTGTATGAGTGCTCAGTAACATCCAGACAAAACTAACTAAACCTGGAGCTTGTTCTTCTTGGAGGGTCTGTTAGTACAAGTAACCACAGCGAGAGTTCCTCTTGTTTTAATAAACAGTGTTCGGACGAGCTTTGGGGTCTGATGTTTCACACGTTCTATTAACTGTGCTACACTCACACGCACACAGTCGAACACAAAAAAACATTTCATACACGAGCAGAGACACAGCAGAGGCCAAGAAGAAACCCAGTTCGACACACATCGCAGCCAATCACGGCCTTCAGATCGGCTGCATGTAATAACAGGAGTAAGCACACAGTGCAGCTGCAGCTCGCCACTGTTTCTCAGCAGAAAGAAAGGAGCAGGCCACACAGAAGAAAACTCATCAGGTGGAAAGTGAGCTGATGTCCTGGCACATGACGTTAGTCAGCATCAAAACTTTTCCAGCTCATTTAGAGCGTTAGCTTTAATGACACTTGATGAAAGGCAGCAAAGGAGCTCAGTTTCCTCCTCGAAGGGGCTGGAAGACGAGCAGACAAACACACTCCAACTGCCAGACATGTTTGCTGTGTTGGCTGGCACGGAGTAAGTTGTTGGCAGGTTGTGGGTGCAGACATTTTTCCTGCTCAACTCCAGAGTTTAGAGACAAAGACCTTTCACTTTAGATCACTACTGTAAACTGGAGAAGAAACATTTAAAGATGACAGCTCCACATTTTTATTCTTGGACTCTATTAGAGTAGCTTTGCATGAGTCACAGTTCATAATAATCCTTCTTTATCTGATACTTGGACTTGGTGCAGCTCACAAACAGAAGGTCTGAACAGCTGGTGGGCGGGGCTTTTGTACGTGAGATGTCCATATTGGGGATATCCCCTCTCTATGACCTCATACAGATCAAAGTGTAGGAAAACAGCAGATATATATGACAGGAAATAAAAGGCATGCTTTAATCTGAAACAGCTGATTTCATATTTACTTAATAGTCGAGCCTGAATTGAAAGACTTAAACCTCTAACACAGAGTTAGTGTCATCCATAAAATGCCATGACGCCTGCCAGGCAGGACAGAGGAGGACATCGCTCTGCCGGCAGACGCAGCGAACTGTCAGAGCGACCGAACTCAGACAGCTGACTCAGGGCATCGCCGAGGCTGCAGGCATGCACCGACACAGGGCTGCAGTTTGGACTGATGTCAGTTAAATTACAACCACACAGCTCCACTGTGGAAACAGGGATCTCTACAACGGGCCAACAGCATCTGCACACATCTGGCTACATTATTATGGTCATCAGATGGAACTACGTTAAAGCAATGTTTATTCATTTGAGCACCTGTATTGGAACTGAAAGGCTGAATCTGTTCATCAATAAAATATAATAAATTTTGTTCTTCATGTAATTTTTCCCAGTGTGGTGCTCCTCCTCTCAGGCTGTGGTTCTTAAAACAGTGCAGGGTTATTTTTATGGATTTATTTGATGTATTTCTTGTGCTCTAATGAAATTTTGATATTTTACTTTATAAAAACACTTTAAGTGTACTATATTCAGGCTCTCTCCTTAAAATGTAGTAAAATTTATTATTTTATTTACATTTTTATTTTTTAATTTTCCATCCATTCATCGGTTTTCTATCACTTAACTGGGTCAGGAATTTAAATTTAAAATGTTTTTTTTATTTTGAATTTGACTGTCAATGTATTTTATTTAGCTTTTTAATTACTGAGCTCATTTAATTTGTTTTCTTTTTGATATATTTGTTTTGTCCTATTGTATATTATTTTGTTGAGCTATTCTACTTTACTCAAGCTATTTTGTTAGAGGTTTTGGCTGCTGTAACGTGGAAATTTAAACAAAGTCGAGCCAAATAAGCCTAGTTACCTTCAGTATATCACTGCATATGCAGATAATATCCATGGTAGTACTGTGACACTGAGAGCCCAGACCCAAATATAGCTCCATGTATTATTGAACCACATCCCGAGACGAGCAGAGCAGAGAAATGTTACTCCTGAATAATTCAATTAAACTGATTATGTGTATTTCGCTTTATTGCTCTCTCAGAGTCCAACATTTCTTCTTGTGGAGTAACAGCAGCAGGTGATGGTGCTGCTTCTCCACATCAGTCCATCGACAGGTAAGCCACCATGTATTAGAGGAAATCTAAGTACAATAAGAAACACAGAGTTAGTTATTTAAGGGAGTGTTGCTGTGACGTGCAGGTTTCCAGGGAATTACCTGAGGCGTCTCATAGCGACCGCTGCCGCTGTGCAGACACGTGAGTCGCTCACCTGAAGGTGAACCCGGTGGCTTTAACCTTCACATGGCCTACCATTTTATATTTCCATATTTCTGCTGCTGTGATATTTTTAATCATAAAAACAGGCACGAGTTTCCTCTCTACACTGAGGCCAGCTGAAGGTGGGTACAAAAAAAGGGAAACATGGGTAAAATACCACTAGAAACTTTTTTTTTTTTAAAACTACAAAAAGCACTATTACATTAACTGTTTATAAAATTCTTCCAAAAAATACTGAGAATTTATTCTTCATTAACAGTAAAAGTAAAACTTAGGATTCAGACTACAAGCCGACAACACCTTCAGAGACCAGCTTAACGATAGTGGACTCTTACAGATGACATCAATAAGCAGGAACAGATATACAGACATCCCAAACACTGCCAGAAGGTGGCGTCTGTCACTGACAGCCTGTCATGTCATATATGTTCAACGTTTAATGACATTTTTCATCGATGCTTCACTGATACGACCTGAGGAAGCAGATCATTGCTCCATGATTTATTTTCACAAAGGATATATCCTAACACTTAACCAAGAAGGAAAGAAAGAGTGCATCCTCCAAATGTGTTTTCAGAAAGTATAACTTTACTGGTTACTTACCAGGTACAGTATCAGAAATGGTGACTCTGCTGTATAATCGAGGAAGAAGCTTCAGAGTGACATTAAATGACTGTTATTAAGATGGCCGGCTCTCTAATCCTGTAAAATACCTGTGACATCATCACACCACAGGAAAAGGGTGGCGAGCTGATGTAACATGACCAAAGCAGTGACTTCTTTTATGATTTATTGCAGCACTTTATTAAAAGCTTTTTCTCCGTCCTTCCTCTGCCTCAGACACAGGGTGTTTCCGAGTTTTCTGTCCATATCACAGCATGATGAAGCCCATTAGTCCGTGGCTTCCTTCCTGGGCTCTGCTGACTCAGCAGAACGAATGGCCAAACTGATAACGCGATACAGATGTTAGACGGAGCCGAGCAGATCGCAGGGAGCAGACGCTGTTAAACCCAGTGCATGGGAAGCAGCAGAGGAGCCGAGACTTTTTATTTACAGGTAGCACGGATTACCGCTTCTATATCAACTCAACAAACATTTGGATCTTCTTCCCAATTACCACAGACACTCTCTGGTCACCTCTAACAGCCGTGGACTGATTTTTTCCCTAAAATCCAAATGATGTGATGTTTATGCCACATCAACACTCTGCTCTGATTCCTGGGAACCTTTGTGGATCCACTGGTCCATGGGCCAGGGAAAAATGTCTCATTGGTCACCCACACACCATCACTCATACTGTGTCACACTTTATTTGCAGAAAATAATTCAAAAAAGGAACTTATACATTTTAGTTTTTCATGGCTCTAAATGAGCCTTTGGTGGCAATGAGGCCGCGTTACCTCATTTATTCTGTTTTATTCCAGCGCTGCTGAGCATGGAGAACTCTGAGTGTGTGCCAGCACAGAAAATGCTCTGAAAACACTGTTGGGCAATCCAACATGTGCAAACACACCACTGTGAGACGACTCTGGAGCTTTCCAGAAGATCGGTTTTCTTTAAGGTGATGCTTTACCTGATGACACAAACAAACTCACAGAGCAGGCTCTGCTATGTTGGTCCACTTCCAAATACTTCAGTCCAGTCTAGCAGGTAATAAACAGACCCTACTGAAGGGTGTCTCCTCTGACTGCTGCACTGATCATGATGTCATCGTGAAGGAGAGGCTGAGGTGTTGTCTACCACGTGCTGCACTGCGATACTAGCGAGTCACAGCATTATGCAGGACAGCAGCAGAGGACAGGAAGCTGGGGGTACAACATCACAGTCCACACCTGCTGACGGGAGGCGGCCTGAAGGAGCAGCCGAGGCTGAGACCATCGTGTGTGTGTGTTTTATATTTTATATTAATCTAAATCTGCAAAATAATCTTCCTAAAGCCTTGAAATAAACATGGTGTAGTACACCCACACCCCCCCTTAGACTCAGCCCTGCTAGTTGCAGGTATGTCTGTGACAGAAAGCAGGACGGCTGCTGTCAGCCTTCAGTGAGCTGCCTGATTTAAACCTGGTATAAGACTGAGTTAAAGTTCATATTTAATATTAACTTCTGTATCTTTACTGTAGATTTTCTCTGTGTGGAGCAGCTACAAAGTTCTCTTTCCTTCAGGTTGGAGTTTGTTGATCAGGTGGTTTGATGGAGGACTCCAGTAAAGGTTTTAATGGTGATCACAGAAACAAGCACTGCCGTTTCAGACGCTAGAAAAACGTTTTCTTTCCACCTGAGCTCACCTGAGCTCTGCTGTGTGTTTGTAGACAGACTCCACGTTAAACTCTTACATGGTGACAACTGAGCGCTACAGAGTCGTGGATTAAATGAAGCATCGAAGCAAAAACATGGCACTGAGGGTTTTTTAATAATAGAGTTATTCGAGTTACTCGATGAATCGTTACAGCTCTAGATCCAAGCTGATTTTTTAAAAAAAATAAAGTTCAGCACGACAGCATCACAAAACAAAAATGTTCATTTGTCTTCATTTCTCTGTACTGTAACCATAGAAACTAAGGCTGCTCAAATCAAGCGTCATCACGATTATTTTGGTCAAAGCTGTAAATCATCAGGTATTTAACACAAATATTCATTAACCTAAACATTCAGCTACTGAACTCTCTTTTTTTTTTGTACCTTCACAAACAACTTTATTAAAAAAAAGAGGTGGAGATCTTTTGGCAGACCTACTCCGGCTTCCTGTCTCCTACAGAAATGATTTTAAATATTTGTTCATGAAGCTATAAATCAGGGTGTCACACATAATGTTCCTGATTTGTTTCTTCTTTGAATCGTTGAATCTCTCTCAGAGATGTTTTTCCCTCTCTGGTTACTGACTGTAGTTTTACTTTACAGTGTAAATACATCAAACGTATGAAACCAGGTTTATTCCAGTGTTGGGAACAGGAAGACAAGCACATCGCCGCTCAGCTGATCGGCGCCCGTACGATCGTTTCTCAGGCACAAACAGAGAGAAGGCCTCTTTTCTCACAACTTTAACGCACTCCGACTTCCTCCTGAACAGACCGGGAGCTCGTCCAACTAAGGCAGGACAACGTGCTTAATGTGGCTGGCTGAGTGAATGATTTACCTGCACACAGCCTCAGGTCACTCCACCTGATATGCTTTGGAAGTCATCAAAGTAAGACGCCGCTCTTTCACCCTGGTTTCTCCCCGCTGTAAGTGTGTTACTTCCTCAGTTTATTTCATTTCATTTTATGAGCCTTCTTCCTCTCAGATGTCACCATCAGTCTCCTCGTGCTCCTACACTGGCATGTTTAAGGCCAGTGAACAAACCACCAACTAAGCACACATTTACTTTCATTTTAATAGTTATTTAACTTTTTGGCAACAAAGTCAACAAAGTTTTTTCTCAGTTTTTAGTCGCAGAGTTTAGGTAGGTCACACTGACCCTGAGCGACATTTATGCACTTATTCTGCTCATATGTTAAAGTTTCTGATTAATCTGATTAATACATTCTCGTCTCCTGCAGGGTAAAGATGGTGTGCCGACAGGCTTTCACTGTGCAGTACTGGGTAGAAAATCTCCTGGAAAAATAAAGGCTCAACTGCACCTCCAAGACAGCCAAGGTTAAAGCTTTTTTTAACAGGCGGATGGTGGAAGAACCGAAGTAACAGTGGGAACACCGTCATAGAGTCCTGATGTCAGAGGAGGTTAAAATAGTTAACGAGGGAGAGATGGAAACAAGCAGCAACCCCCGAGTCGGTCAAATGAAGCTGCAGTTCCTCTAGCGTCCACTGGAGGCTCCAGCAGTGAGTCAGTCCCCATAGACTTCATGTTAAAACTTTACAGCAGAAATAAACATGTTTACAGCCTGATACAGAAACTGTTTTGGTCTCTATTGATAATGTCCTCCTTTATAACAGCTGTACAGGGGGAGAATGTTTTTATACCTCATTAATTTGGAAACTGTGAAGGTTTAAAAGTTAGGGGCGTGGCCCCTTTGGCGTCCTGAGGCCTGTCAGTAAAAAAATAAAACAAATAAATAATCAGGTTTTTCAATTTCTCCAAAATACTTTTTTCCACATGAACTTCAGACAGTTTCAGGACATGTCCCACAGTTTTCCTCTCTCACATGTAGCAGAAATAATCGGTGGTTCAGATGAGGCTGCTGCCTGGATGTAGTGGACAACCTGAAGTCACACTGTTGATTTACTCTGATCTAATCTGATGAACGGTGTTTGTCTCTCTCAGGTTCAGGAATGCAGAGTGTGTCTGAAAACAGCTTCACCAAACTTCAGGTCGTGACAGACACTTTCTGAAACTACTCACACCGAAATACAACCGAGCAACCTAAACACACCCGCTGGGACAAACTGAGGCATGGACCCAGTTACCTCGGGTTAGGCTGCTGCTGTGGTGCTGATGAGACTGTGTGTGTGTTGTAATGACAGAGGCAGACCGACCCAGGCTCAGCTGACTCTGTGGTCTCTCTCCTCTGTCCATCTGCCACACTGTCAGGCTCATTAACTGCCAACTAATTGTTTACTGGACAGAATTTCAAACTCAGCTTACATCGGGGAGCATTCAGGAAGACAGCAGGAGGATGAAATCAGACTCCATCCTTCACAAACTGGGTGATTGAATCATGCACGAAAATGTTAGCTTATGTGAGAGAAAAGGGGAAAAAATCCTCCAGCTGAGCAGATTAAAGAAGAGAGCAGATTAAGCCTGGGCTGCAGAGAGTCCCCCCACAGGCAGAGAGGTGGGAACCAGGAGCAGGACATTTACAGCTGCTGCTGGGGACGATGACAGCCTTAAAGACCTCATAGTACCATATCACCCCAACAGAGCACTTCGCTCTCAGTCTGCTGGCTTACTTGTGGTTCCTAGGATATTTAAAAGTAGAATGGGAGGCAGAGCCTTCAGCTTTCAGGCCCCTCTTCTGTGGAACCAGCTCCCAGTTTGGAATCAGGAGACAGACACCCTCTCTACTTTTAAGATTAGGCTTAAAACTTTCCTTTTTGATAAAGCTTATAGTTAGGGCTGGATCAGGTGACCCTGAATCCTCCCTTAGTTACGCTGCAATAGGCCTAGGCTGCTGGGGGTTTCCCATGATGCACTGAGTGTTTCTCCTTCTCTCACCTCTGTTCACTCTCTATGTGTTTTTACACCACTCTGCATTTAATGAGTTATTATTAATCTCTGGCTCTCTTCCACAGCATGTCTTTGTCTTCCTCCCCTCACCCCAAACCGGTCACAGTGGATGGCTGCCCCTCCCTGAGCCTGGTTCCGCCAGAGGTTTCTTCCTGTTTAAAGG
>VUQS01031784.1:0-30477 GCA_015108495.1 Heterochromis multidens | reverse complement strand
TGTGGTGTGTATATATATATATATACAGTGTGTGTGTGTATGTGTGTGTGTGTACATATATATATATATATATATATATATATGTGTGTGTGTGTGTGTGTGTGTGGACATTTGCTGCCTTTTCACTCATTCCAGTCCATGTACCTGACCATTTTCAGATGAATGAACTTTCAGATGAAAAGGGGACCTAACTCAAGGGATGAACCAGTGTTGTGTCTACACATAACAGACGAGATAACAAGGAACCAATTTTAAATTGTATCTTCATGGAGGAGAGCTATGCGGTACACCCTGTTCAGGTTGCCACTCTATCACAGGGCGAGACAGCCAACCATTCACACTCACATTCACACCTATAGCCAATTTAGAAATGCCAATGACCCTAACCCATGCATGTCAATGGGCTGTGAGAGGAAGCCAGAGTACTTAGAAAGAACCCACACAAGTACAGCAAGACCATGCAAATTCTACACAGAAAGCCCCAGCAGGCCAGTGGATTCAAACCTAGGCCCTTCTTCCTGTGAAGCCACTGCATCTCCGAGCTTCCATTTTAGATGTGCTGTAAACACATCTAAAATGTGCCAAGTAAACACAAGCCCAATAAACTCAGATGAAATTAGATTAGTTATTTTGGTTTAACAGACCTCTTCTGGATATGCACAATCAACCATTCATTCACAGTCAACCATTCACCCACAGTCACGCATTCATGCATATTCTCCATCGTTTTCCTGTCAAGTCTGTTGCCCCTTAAAGGGCAGCATACTATACCTACTATATTAGCTTGTGACATAGCTCCGTATGTGGTTCTAAAATATGATATGAATGACAAATGTGTAATAGGGTTCATGGCCTTTTGAAATCATGTTTTAATTTCAAACAAGAATACATGAGGACCCCACCAACACAGCCAAATATGTCACTGTCCTAATATTTTTTGCACAACTCTCCTGTTGTGTGCCTCTCAACTTTTGTAATGTCTCTTGAAATACTAAGAGGGGTTGACAGCTCATTCTCCTTAAAAAAATATATATATATAAACATGTCAGTTGGTGTCAGCAGTTGCTCAAAGCCTAGCATCCCTGTGGAGCACATAGTAATTCAGTCCATCTATTTTGAAACAGTGCAACACTTAGCTTAGACACAAGTCTGAGCAAAGACACAGTGCAGAAAGACAGCTATCGATCAGAGAGAGGCTGTCAGATGTTTGAGGGAGAGGTTCCCTGGAAATCGCCTCTAACGAGCTCTGCTTTCCTCCCACTGCAGCTTTTGATTCATTGGTGATGGGGAGGGAGAGAAAGACGTAAGAGATGTGCTATGGTAAATGTGTGGTTTAGTGTCACAATCAATGAAAACAGCAGCAGCACTCTTTTCTTAGACACTAACCCCAACACACACATACACACCCTTTACCCAAGCAAAATCGTTTTTGGAGTAGAAGCAATAGAGAGGCAAGTGTATTGAGATCTAATCAAATATCCTAACACAGTCTGTGTATTGACCAGAATTTCAAGGCAGAATTAACCAGTGTTTCTCCCTTGTTAGTTCAATATCTTAGAAGAAAACAGATGTTCTGAATGAGCAGTGGGAAAAAGGACAAAGAAATTATAATACACAAGAGAAAGAAAGGCTTTCCTTAAGCAAACTATTTCCTTTTTCTCTCTAAACATGAAGTACTCAATTCATGCGAACACATGGCCAATAAAGAAAGCTAAATTTATAAGTAGTCACAGTGTTGATAATGCACCCTTTAAGATATAAAAATAAATATTGAAAAAAGCAAAAACAAAATGAGGTTTTATATGAGCAATGAATGCAATCAAATTTTCCCCCAAATGTTAATAACATTATAATTAAATGAATCTGTTATTGTAAAAACTCTAATTTCTTATTCAATGTCAATGAAATCAGAGCTGAAAAGGAATAATACTACATCTATTAAAGATTTTCTCTTTAATCACCTTGAGGAAGAAGAGAATTTGATAACTGGCATACCACAAAAGAAATTTTCTTTTCTGTTAATGTGTGTCTTTATACAGTGGTCCTTCATTAGAGCATGTCATTTAAAGGGATTATTCTGGCATATATGTTGGTTGGCTTGTCACTGAACAAACCCTTTCACAACACAGTCAACATGACCCATTCTTAATGTAAAACAATAATTAATGATTAGTAATTTTACTGAGTCAACTATGAATAAATCTACTACTGTATTAAACCCAAATAAGTTAGAAGTTAAAACTGTGTTTGTTTTACTACACTTTTGTGTCCTGCATGATAAATGGCATCTTCCATTTAACACCATTTATATTTGCCATCTCCTTCGATCCACTTATAAACTCTGCCGCACTGCAAGCTCAGTTAGACTAGTGAGTGGTTTGCTATGATGCTCCAGAGGGGACATGGATGTGTCAGGGAGGAGGACAGACCTCTAATTAGTTGGCTTCTTTCTCTTGGGAAGGGAGTGTCTCTAAGATGCTGTCCCTGCTTCCTAATGAGCGCATTGGAGACCCTCGCTAGGTAGACCAGCAGTGCACATTTCTGCCTAAAGTACACGTAAAGCACCTCAAACTGTTTGTCCCTAAAGGTCTCACTTCTTTTTTTTTTCTGTCATTCACTCTCTTTGTCTCTTTCTTCCACTCTGAAAAGCCTGACCCCCCCACCCTCCCAACTCTCAAACAACAACAAGCTACTCTTTTTCTCAGGAGACTTTAACACACATGCGTGAGTGCGCACAGAAAGTCCACAGACAAAATCAGCGCCTAGGTATTGGAGACAATCACACTCTACAATGCCCCGTTATTGCTCCGGTGTGCTAAGCAAAGCATCAATACATAGCTCCTTAAGCTCCTAGAAAGGAGGTTTTAATCTGAAGCAATAAGACCACTGAAGATAATAAATTACTTGAGAGTCTGAACATACTTGCACAGGCGATTACCTTCTCAGTTTGTGGGAGAGCAGCAGGATCATCTGTTGACTTGCACAAGGGAAGAAGTCTGAGGAGAGAAATAATTCACACCACCCTCCCACCTCCTACCCCCCATACAAGAGATAGCTTAGTGGGCTGTGTTATGTTGGGGTTTGATTAAAGAATCCTCTCATTAAAAGGTTCCCTCCAGTTACTAATCAAAGCAGAGTCGATATCTGGGAATTAGCTCGCCAAACACTCTCGCCCTGCTGTTTTTCACTCTCCCTCTTGCTTTTGCTTACTCTCTTTTTCTCTCTTCCTCCATTTCCCTCTGTATTCTTCTGCCCAACTTTGTCTGCATTTTTGTCACTGCTTTAACCTCACTGACTCTTCCATCCTCTTCATCTCCCCTTTATTTTCCTTCCTGTTAAATGCCCAATCTCCTTTTCTGTCCATCTCTTCTGGCAATTGTCCTTTTATTGCCAGCAAATTAACCTAGAGAGGGAAGTCCAGTGATGTCACTCAGCTGTACAGCTACTCTTAGAGACAGGGGTCAATTAGTCAAGTAGTTACATCTTATTTTATTTTAAATGTTTTACATTGAAGGTATTGATCTTTTCTTGAGTTTGGTGAACTACACTCTATGGTGTAAGGCTTTTCAATACCTTTAGTTCCAATTGAATAGAATTAGAATAGAAAAAGTTCACTTCCAACCATTACAACAGTTTAGTGAAAACCAGCCTTTATAGTTTTTTCATGACTATGTTCCAAAATTCTATGAAGACATTTCAAGTTTGGTTAGGAAGAACTTCCACAAAATCCTGATTTCATTCACCTTTGGAAGAGACTGTACCACCAAGATAAACAACAACGTCAGTCATTTCAGCAATTGCACCAAAAAGACATTTTTATGTTCAAATAACAGTGCAGCCTAGCACCATAGTAATGGGAGCAAAGGAGAAGGTCAAATAATATTTTTAATGAGAGGCAGTGTTTGCATGATTAGGTTGGTGGGATGCATAAAAAATGGACTTGACAGCTTTTTGCACAGGTTGTTGATTGGAATTTCAACTGGTTCTTGGCTAACTCTTACCTTCTAGTTGGAGATGGTGTAATTGCACCATGAGCTGCAAAAGTGGACTTCTGTAAGTTCTTGTTCTTCTTCAGGTCAGAACACCCTGGACAGAATCTGGGAATGTACAGTTGCTTTCATTTTTGTCATTAGTTTTTTGTATGCTTTGATTAGTTGCCAATAGATGCCAGCATGACCAAATGTTACCAGGCTTCAGGTAAAGCCTGCATCCATTCTTGCAAAGGCATTCATTATATTTATTAGCCTATTAGTGGCCCATACAAGAAAAGTATTTCATTTCTATATTGGAAGTAGCATGAGAATATACACATCCTTTTAGTGCTGGTGTAGTTTAGTTGAATGATAATACAATAATCCATATTCTCCTCCCCACATAGGCAAAGAACACTGCATTTTACAAAAATTAAATTTAAATGGCAGTACTCATGTGGCTCCCTTTATGTTTTATCTTTATCGATCTATCACTGCTTGACCTTTCTTGTGTATTCAACAAAGCATTTTAAAGGTTTCCACGAAAATCCATGCACTCTCTTTTGTATGATCATGCCCTTCACTAACCACTGAACACAGGGCAGCATGGCTCCCACCAGAATCTCTGTCATACCTCCTCTGTCTTTTACCCAGTTTGTATGAGTGTTAGATCCTCTCTCAGCCTGTCCCAGACACAGGGGGGTGGAGTGGCATCAACAAAGAGACTCTGCTTCTGTGGACTGATCTCTGCGTCCTTTTGTGTTGACACTGTTTTCACGAGCTGTGTAAAAAGCTACAAAGGTTTTCTGCTTCACACTCTGTTGGCTAATTGCATCAAAGCATTTGGAGTCTGTTGTCTCAGCCCCTGTGTTTGTACAAGCATCAAAAGGAGAGAGCTTCAGCATGTGGAACCTGTGCCAGATATCATCTATCCAGCACGGAGGGACACAAGAATGCATAAACCACGAGAGTGTGACGGTGGCATTTGTTTGCCTCAACCTGTACAACAAACACAACCTGACAGGACATTTAGAAATTCAGCATCACCCTCTCCCAATAATGAAGGAAATCGTATGGCACAATTTGTCTAAGATAGAGCGAGAGAGATGCAAATGATGTGAAGTGACAGAGAAAACCGACATGAGATGCATGCAGGGTAGGTTTGTCCATATGGGCCTTCATGTGATTCTGTATTGATAAATGACTAAGCATGATCATGTGCATACATTCTGTACAAATCCATGACTGTGCATAGAATGAGAATCCACACACTGTACATTTTTACTCTGCACACTGTTTGTGTATGACAGCAGGGTAGGCTACACAGAGCAGGGCTTTGTTGAAGCTAAAATGCTGGCAGTGTCTGTTCATTCAGCCATGTGACATGATTTATGTGTGAGATACAGAGTGTAAATGTCCTGCCTGTGACCAGCAGACCAAACAACAGACCAAACCTGAAGATGAACAAAACTGATTATACAGTGTTTTCCAGCTCACTCATACTTCCTTCCAATCTCTCTTTCTCCCCCATGCCATGTCTCTTTACCTCTATTTTCTCTCTTTTTCTGTTTTTCTTTTCTATCACCCTCTCTTTGTTTGACCTTAGATCCCTCACTGCCCACGCCCTGATTCTGTTCACCCATACACAAGAAAATTTAGGTAGATGTACTCAGCCTCTGGGTATGCTAAGCTGCAGTCACAGTCTTTCACTCTACTGTTTTTAGCAGTTGCACATATGCAGTGTTACATGGCCTCTTAACGTGTGTTAAAGATGTGCTAACAAAATAAGATATCTAACATTTATTATGCTGCTGTTAACTTGTGAAAAACTGAAACAGGAATTCAGAAGTTCAGAATATACAGTTCAAATTGTGCAAAGATTTACAGTTTCATTGTTTATGTAAATGGATGTGTAATGTTCTGTTGGTGTAGACAAGTTTTACAACCTTAGTTAATGATTATTTTAATAGTTTCCACAGAGGTAAATCATCAGTATAAAAGTTAACAAATAATATTACACCACGTAATTCTCTCTATGTATATCTTTTTTTTAGAAGAAATAGTTGGCTGTTAGCATTTGTTATAATTGAAATAGTAATGATAAATCAGATTATGCAAATTTGTATTAATTATATCTTGAATGACGGCAAATATCAATATTATCGATACAGGAATGTTTACCTCAGAATTGGGGTAGCTCAGCCATCTGTGATGTCAAGTGCAATCCCATCTTCCTCCATTACACTTGTGTTATTTTAGCCCAATTGTTAAACAAAAAAATCTAATATTGATTGATTCTGCAAGTATCTCCAACAGGCAGCTGCAGAACAGTTATGCATATGGAGAGGTGATGGTTATAGTAAAAAAAAAAAAAGTGTTTAATGACAGATTTACTGTTGGTTTACTGTAATACTGTAAATAAAGTGGCAAATATCAATAGCTATGCTATGAGACACAGCTATCCACAGAGTGAATCGTGCAATATGTCCTGCACTGTAAATCTTGAGGTGTGCAGGAACCTTACAAAAGTTCCTTTTGCTTTTCCTAAGCCTTTTTTTGGCTGTTTTTGGCTGGGATAGTTATTTTTTCTTATCAAATTTGGCAGTGAACATCAGTATTGCATGCTGTCTAAATTGTAAAGGCCCTTGAGGAAAATTTGTGATATGTGTAAGGCTAAGATAAACAACCTTGTGCTCTATGCACCTGAGACACTTGGGAGTATGTTGAAATACAATAAGTCTCCTTGTCCCAAACCCCCATCTATAATGAGATTTGAAAACCTCTAGAAAAAAATATATATTTTCAATTCCACCTAATCAAAAATGCCAGTCAATGCATAAATAGTGGCCTTACAATAAGACCAATGTTATTTAACCACAGCTCACCTAATTTAATGAAAAAGAATTGACCACAACAAATGCTCCATTGAGTTTAGTCATACTAGCTGACATCTTCAATGAGCTTCCTTTGACAATCTTTGAAAAATGGTACATTTTTATAAGAGAGTCTGACCCTGGTACAAGAACATCCAGGGTGAAAGGGTTTGACCACCTGATGCAAGTGTAGTTTAATGTCAGTGCTGGGTGGATGAATGGCCAACATTTTGCTATGACAAAACAGATGAACTGTGCTCTTTGTTTTCATACACAGTGATGGTATAACAACTTTGTATCACAGGTAATTTTTTAAAGATTACTTATACATTAAATTTTCAGTTGTCAAACTGTTTGTACCAAGGTCAAGAGTGAATCTTCAAGCTTAGTATTTTACTTAAATGAGTCTTTGAAACTTTGCCCTTCAATAAAGAATGTTTGAATTGTTTTAGGGACAAAGTTAGATGGGATGAAGGATGTGTGAGGAAAGGACAGTTGACAGCAGATGAAAAAAGCATAAAGTAGATAAGGGTTGAGAAAGAGAGGAAGAGGAGAGAAATAAAGGACACGAAAGCAGATTAGGACAGAAAGGAATGTCAACGTCCATGTGTCCAGGTGTAGAAATGATGGGGAGTGGCAGACTGTGTGCGTAAATTACAGGCTGGCATGTTGAATATTTATGAAGCAGAGGGAAGCGCAAAAGGAAGAGATGGACACGGGAAGGAAATAGGAGGGGACAGACTATCTCCTCTGATGGATAATGACAGCCCCAAGTCACAGATTAAAGCCTGGACAACTGCTTCAATAATGTTAAATCCACCATGGGGCTTTTGTCAATGAATGCAACAGGAAAAGGGCGGGAAAAAGACTTCAAGAATGAAGAATATCTAGACAATGTGAAACATGATGATTATGTAATAACGACTATGTTTGAGATAATATTCTCCTCCCAACTGAGTTCATATTTATCATGCTTACCATGATTTATGGTAAGCATCACATTTATATAGCATAAATAAGCAGTATATATGTATTATTCAAAGATAAATTCATCATATTTATTTAGGCTGGTAGAACTGTATGACCTTCATTATTTATTTATGCAATCTGTACCTGCTTTTGTTAAGACCACATTTGATATGTAAGATCATTAAATTCACGTGTTTCTAGTCAAAATATAAATAAATATACATGTAAATAAATACCTAGTAGATTATGTTAAAAAATAGCTTCACTTATTTCTTGAAGTCACACATCCATGAAGGCAGTGTTTCAGTACCTACACTTAGGTTATTGTATCAGCACTAAATAGCCTTCGTACTTAGGTTAATAAGAGCATACTGTAAGTAATTTGATTATGTTCAGTACAAAATAGTATAAGAAAAGAGCTTCACAAATACAAACCTTTTTGCAGATCATTATATGTAGAGTGCAGGACTGCGGCTGTAATGGGCCAAACACTTTACAGAGTGCTCATGCACATGCATAGTGGCACATATAGTGATGTTTAATTAGAGCAGCAAGTTCCCTTTGGCAATGAAACCTCCTGGTTCGGGAGAGAAGCATCTGGACAATACTATCCCAGAGGCCCACATGCTGGCAACTAACTGAGGAGTCCCCACTGTGTTTGAAGACAGAATACAGAGCAGAGCATAGCTGCCTGTCCAGAATAACACATCAGTCAGACAACTGGGGCCAATTCACATGTCCAAAGGAGCGACACAGATAGAACAGAATAGAATTAGGAGAGGTGGTTTTGATAAATAAAATTATTTTTGTGATAAAAAAAAAGATTTAGATTACATATATGTATACACTATACATTTCCAAAGTGACCTATACTCATCTGTGTGTATACTGGGACAACGTGGGTTTAAATTATATATGCTAATATGCTAATAACCAGATATTATTTTGCATTACTCAAAGTGCAAACAGTACTGCCTTTCTATTGAAAAGGAAACATTATTAAAAGCACTTCTATGTACTGTTTATATTTTTGTAGAAATGTCATGATAAAAGAAGGGGCACAAAAGACATTTAGCAGGCAGAAACAAAATCACATGGAAACAGATAGATAGAATGAGGACAGCTTGGACCGGACCTAGAGAAGAGCAGCGGTAGCAGCTGTTCATATTTCCTGTTCTCTCCAGGCCTATATACCAACACATCATGGCAGCATGCCCTGGGGATAAATCAGAAAAAGGCTCTTAAAACAAAACCCAATTAGCACAATGTAGCAATAATAGGCTTTTCTCAGGTGCATACTCTGTTATGTTTGCCATCTGCACTCACATCTATATAGCCCGGCTCACTGTATGTTTGATTTAAGCTTCCACTGAAGTACATTAAATCAGTTGCATATAGTTCAGTTATTTTATCAGTGTTGCTGTGTTATGGCCAATTCTGTTCACATTATATAAAGTTTACTAATGCATAACATAAAGTTTGGCCTTTTGTTATGCAAAGCTTAAAAAAACAGAAAATTCTTCGGTGTTTTAATTTGACCATGTTACGAACACAGTAAAATCTTAAAGCAGTATGATTATAAGAGGATTATTTTCTTGCAGAAGATTCAACTTTTTCCTGTGGGAGTCAGGAGATTGACAGTAAGCAGAGCCTGACATAATGCATGTACTAAAACTTTCGAGTCAGACACAAAGAAACAGAACAGAACAGAAATTCTGACAAAACAGAAAAAGGAAAAAGTAACATCATGGAATATCTACAGTAGATAAGGTGTGTTTTTTCAACTGTGCAGCAATTTCTTTCCATACTGTACTGTAGAGGAATGAAATGTCACATCCTTTTCTTAAGAAAAGAAAACAACCTGGATATCTGCAACTCATAATGTGCTTTTGCTTTACTGTTTTTCCAACATCCAGTTTTTTAGGTTGTGCAGTTTTAAAGAGACATTTAACGTCTGTTACCATTACACTCCATGTATTAGATATAGAAAAGTACAGACATAATAGAGTGTAATCTTGTTTTAATTAACCAGTTAGTTAGTCACTTAATGCTTTATTGTCATCCAGAAAGGTCAGTCTTATCTGAAGAATGGGTGTATGTTTTGAAAGTTACTCAAGAACGGGTCAACAGGGCAGACTAGAGGGAAATGGAAATATTAAATATAGATGGCTATTGCTGACAGCAGAGTGGAAAAGAAATAAACTTTCCAACCATGGAACACCCTGTCAACAGTATATGCCCACATCCTTATTATCAAGAGGACCCATGTCAGCTCTGTCAGCGAGCTTGAAGTGTCTTGCTATCTGTGGAAATGTGTTAAGTAGATGTTGATCTGATGCTCTCCCTTTGCAGCTTTTCACATTTTCAGAACTGTCCAGTTTGGTAACTTGATAATAAGACAGTTTCACCAAATGTGGCAGCTTTTAACTAATGAAATAAAATTAATCAAAACTCCAAATTTACATAAAATGTTATCTAATGCGTTAAGTGAAGTCACTGGTAAGTCTCAGGGCATGAAATCACCCCATTTACTAGCCACATGCTGTATAATTTTTGGCTGTGGTGGGTGACTCAGGCTGTCTCACTTTTAGCCTGGCAGGTCACAAGATGGTTTTCAAAATGTGTTTTTACAATTCTATAACCTGAGCTGCTAACATGTTAAATTGACTTGGAAAATTTGGTGTCAGTCAGCCACTGTGATGGAAAAAGTTTCTTGGTCAGGTTTTTATAAAAATAACTGCTGATAATATAGCCTTGAGGAAAACGGTCTAGTCAGTGGGGCTTCCATTATAAAGAGACAGGCATGACACAAAACCTGTAGAGTGATTTTTAACTTTCAAGCCAAATGTTCTTGTTTACAATTAGTATGAAATAATACTCACATTGCTGGGAAAATGTGATGTTGTCAGTAACTTTTCAGTTCTGTTTGGATTTCCAGATGAACATGTGTCTGGACAAAACTGGATCAACCTACAATCGGAGCAAGAAAATATGTGACTATACATCACTGAGCAACTGAAAAATGTAAAACCATGGTTTTTACATGGTTAGATCTCTGTATTGTGTATATTGCATGAGACACATTAAATGGTTGTGATAGGCTTACCACGGGTAAGACCAGATGGAAACCTGTTTTAACAGGAGGTGGGTCAAACACATTCTGTCTGACCAAATGAATCATGACCTCTCTTCTTTGTCTAGTTCTCAGGCTATTGCATGCCTGAGATGATGGATGCTTCAGAGGATATCCCTGTGCGTATCAACACGGACAGCTTAAGTGTTGCTGTTGCTTCCAGTAAAAGAACATTTTATTTCTTTGTGCAGCGCTTATTCCCAAAGTTCATGTAGTATTCAGTTAAACTGGGAGGCTTCAGCTTCATTTTTAGTCTGCCTGAGAATGTATAAAAACATTTGGCAAGACTTTTCGGTTTAGCCCCAATGATGATTAAGATACCAGGATGCAAATCACCAGAAGATGCCACTTAACTGCTTAAAAGATAAAGCTTTTATTATTCCAGAGGTTACCTTCACTGAGGTACTAATATGCTATAATTTCATATCACACACAGCATGGTGGGACAATTTTCCCAAGAAAACCCATTTTTAACACAACTTCATAAAATATAAATGATAAGGAACAGTGAGAGACACTTAACCAACTTGTAATATGTCATTTTCCTGAGATAACTGTCAAGAGAAAGCACCAAACCATCTAAATCAAAATGAAATTTTTTCATCCCTACCACTGGAAGTTCAGTGAGTAACCTATCAATAGTGTAATGAGACGCTATAATTATTTGACTTGTTTAAGTGCTCAGCATTTGTATAAGTTTTCAATTGACATGTTTTTTTCAAGTAGTTGAACAGATATACAACTTCTGACCTCCTCTTCTTTGAGCTGCTCCGTTTAGGGTCACCACAGCAGATCATCTTCCTCCATCTCACACTATCCCTTGAATCCTCGTCTGTCACACCAGCCCTCTGACTTTAAGAAATAATGAGTTACCGTTTTATACATTTCTGCAGTATCTACATATTTATGGGTACATATCTAAATGAAGTCCCACTTTTTTTAATGTACAAATTATTAAACTGTAGTTTAGTGCACTGTGGTTGTGCTGCTGCAAGAATGTCTGTTTTGATTCTGTGTAATTTGGAATCACGTCCTCTGAGTGTCAACAAACAACTGCTAAGAATCTATGATAAGACAAAGTTTGGGTGATAGTACACTGCTGAAGAAAAAAGTGGGAGTACTTTATTGTTGTTATATACAGTATGAAGTATGATCTGAGAGCTCAGAGACAGTTCCTGCTGCACAAGAAGGGGGCACAGCACAGTTATGCCAGTAGGGGCAAGCAGTAACTTTGATTGGTGTGGATTTTGTATCATGTTACACAGGGTTTAAAGTGGGACTTGGCAGGTAGGGGAACCATAAGATCAGGTGTAGCGGTGCTGTGTGGGGACAAGAATTACTTAGAAATACTGTAAGTCACATAATAACTTGTTTTGTGAGGCTGTGATCAGCTGATCTTCTGCTACCCTGATATTCACTGCTCTTTGTGGATTTAGCCAGATGAATTCAAAAAGATATAAGCATGTGTTTCACAAGCTGTACAGTTGATTTTCCAACCCCGAAGACACTATAAAGCTAGTATAAAAGGTCCAGTTTGGTGAGCAAATCATCATCATCATCACCTTAAATATAAATAGATGTCTGCTACCCTTGATGTAACATTGACCATGAACACTATGTCTATTCTATATCAGTCCAACATATAATGAATTACTGTAAACTTCACAACAGCACTGTAAACTAAGCAGTTTAGCCTGCACTAAAATCCACTGAACTATTTAGTGGGCCTACAATATTTTCATGCAAATTTACAATACCACAAAATTAGTAATTTGGTGTGTAATTTGTTCAGACATTTCACAAAAACATAATTCAGCAACACATCATATATAGATTCTATATCTGATTTAAAAAATTAAAATGAATTAAGACAGTAAAATTTAAATTTCTAGTTTAGCAAATGTCACTTGCTGAACAGCCCTTGCCTTTGAAAATAATCTTTCATCTTCCTCTCTTGTCCTGTCTTTCTTACATCTTTCTCCATCTCTCAGTGTTGCACATTAACTTTTTTTCTCTCCTTGGGACAAACAGAAAATGTACATTTAGCTAGCAGACACATTTTGAGACAAACTGTGCAGAAACAGTTTGTGTTTTTGGTGATATTTGGTGAGCTGCTTGAAAAGTGCTGCTGTGATGCTGAAGTGCCACGACTGCAACTTTACATCTGCGCCATGAACTCATCACAGGGATGAAAGAAAAAAGGGATGTGTTGAAAGTGTAAGCAGGCTGTGGGATGTCATTATTTTCTTATTACTGATCAAGTATCTCCATGCCATCACTGAAAGCAATGCCAGACTGCACCACATGGAAAATTAACTCATCTGAAAGTAATATACATTAACCTACCTATCAGATTTAATTACAAATTAATTGAAGGTGCTGGAACGCTGTTCTGGATCATTCTGGCCCACTTTAACCCCTGATGTTACATGATCGTGACCTGTGCACAATCATTGCACTATGACCAGAAGCAGCACCATGTTTGTTCTATGTCTGGGTGTCAGGATATCTGTCAAAAGATTGTGGTGATTCAAGTCTTCATGTTGAAAATCATCACTAGTGACAAAAGATCAAACAGCAGTCTTCAAACTGAAAGAGTTCACAGGCTCCAAGGCTGAAGAAGGTGTGTCAGTACAGGAGCACGATCAACGTTTTCTTCATCATTAAAGGAGTTGTGCACTGGTAATACTTCCCCCAGGGTCAGACTGCTAATGCAAACTTCTGCTGTAGCATTCATTTGTGAGACAAAACAACCTAAACTGTGGCGCAATGGCACTTACAAAATGGGACTTCCTGGGAACATTCCAAGTATGAACAAAAAAGCAAAAGCAGTGGGATCGGCATATTGTGGCACAAGTAAGTATTTCAAAGGGAATGGCAATCAAATTTAAATCAGGGACATTTTTTACAATTTTGTTTTCATTGAGAGAGTCACTTAATTTTTTGATTACCCTTCTTATATGTGAAGAATGACCTGAATTCTTTGCAGGTTAGGGGTTGGATTGCTGCACTGGCCTCACAATTTAGATATCAGTATGACAGTATAATCTTTTGTGCCTATCTACAGAGTATCTACAGGGTACCAGTGTGTACTGCCATGCATATTTTTATGGTGGATGATTAATTAGCTCATAGTTCTCCCCCTGGTAATTTTAATGGGAATGTGATTCCACAGTCTGTGGAAAACATTTTTCTGTCCATGCACTTTCACATTCAGCTGTTGGCATTTCCTTTTTCCCAACTATGAAAGTTAAAACCCTATTAAAAAACTTTAAATTTAGCTTGTTTTTTACTCCCTATAAAGCTTTGCAACGCTCTCACAGGACCTACTGTATGTATGTGACTTCTTGTGGTTCTTGTCAATACTCATCGAGCTTTAAAAATGTTTAAAAAAACTTATAGTAAAATATCAGCAAAATGGGGCTTCGTTCTTTGAGGTTTTTCTGCTTTTCCTCTGATTTCACTCAAACAGCATGTCCCTGTGGGCCCTGAGCTGGTGACTGATTACAGATTCTGTCGACAAGCTTAGCATCAGTTTGAACTGTGCGCATGGTTGCATAAATACCCATTTCATTATCCTCTGACAGTGACTCCAACACAATATTTGCCTGCATCAAAAAGAGCCTTTTCAGCCTCCTGGGTGGTGGTGTTGTCTGTAAGCATTAATAGTGAATTCCTTTACAAGGTTTGTATGATGCTTCTTGTTCTTAACAAATAATATAACCACTGAATCAAGAAGTGTGTTTTAATATGATATTTCACACAGTGTTTATTTAGTGTTCTGCTTTTAAACTGTTTATTTAATTTTAATTTTCACTGGGATTAATTTTGTCACATATTTGTGGTACGTTCACAACTATTCTAAGGCTCGTCGTGCATTTCATTCTTTTTAGACATAACATTAGCTCTACAAACACAGCTGAGCTCTGTAACTGGGCCATAATACTAATTAAGGAAATTTCACCTAGGCCTTACCCTATTGCAGGACAGATAATAAGAGGTGACATTTTTAAAAACAAACCCAAGCACCTGGTTGAGCAGAGGCAGCAGAGCAGACAGAACCCTGCTCTGAACCACAAGTCGCATTGATTGTCTCTGTACATTCAGTCATCCAGAATAGCTGCCCATTTGGGTGTGGGTATTTGTGTGCAGCACTGTAGGACTCAATGATCAGTCAAACACATCCTCAGAGTGGTTTCTGCCGTTACTGTAAGAACACACATGTGCACACACCAACATGCAACCAAAAGTCTCACTGTAGTCACCAAACCTTACCTGTCCTTTCCAGAAATAAACTAAAATCGCTGAATTCTCACAGAGGCATTGACTCATATCCAGGAATGGCTTACTAAATTATGTCTCTTATTAAATCTAAAAAAAAAAACAACACAAAACAAAACAAAACAAAAAATAGTGTGTATTTTATTTACAAAACGACCAGTAGAAGTCATGACTTTTAAAAGTCATGCTACCAAGCTGCCCAGCATTGTAAAATTTAATCAATAGAATTTTAAGCAAATTAGGCCATTCCTGGCGGTCAATGAGGCTAGCATGTTCTTACATCTCTTGATTCTTTCACATGTTGAGTATTGTTTCACTGCCTGTTCATTAATAAGTGAAACAACACTTAATTCAATAGAATCATTATTAAAAATAAAGCCATAAAAACTATTGATAAAAAGCCATTTTCATTTCATCACTATAATATTTTGAAATAAACAGTTTTTGAGTATTGATCATTTAAAAAAATAAGTATGCCTGTTTTATATATGAGGTTTTACATGTGCTTGTGCCACCTCCTTTAAAGGATATATAATATACATTAATCAAAAGATGGACTGTTGAGTTAGCACAAGGCCCACCATTAAATGGGACTCTGAGGTGCCTTGTAGGTGCACTACATTTGAACAAACTGTGTATAAGAGTTTGTATATAAACTGTGTATACTGTGAATAAGAGGAACTACTAGAACAGTCAACCAGTGGCAAAAAATGAGCACTCTATGTATCCTACAAACAGTGGCTGATGGCAAACTAAGTTTGCAACCACTTTTAAATTGTTTCTGTTTTGATGTGTTAATTGTGTTTGTTTTTGTTGCATGTCTTTGTTTATTGTAAAGGTTTTTTATGACCTGCCTTGGGACTTCAGATGTAAATTAGTTCTGCTATAATCTGGCATGTTTACATGTTATATTTTTGGTACACTGACGTCCATTAACATGTGTTGTCCCTGTTAAATAAATAAAAATCACAAAATAAGAGTCCATATAGAGTCCATACTATGTAATATATTGGTACTAATGGAGCTAGATTTTCCTGGGCCTCCCAATTAGAGTGAAATTTCAAAACAGAAGTTCAGAGTTCGTCTTGGAAAAACCTGAAATTCCAAAATAAAAGCTCTAGCAAACGCCAAGTATGAGCTAGTTTGGTCATAAGTTTAAGGGATTTTTCAAAATAAAACTCCAATAGAGGCTTTGGGTTAAAAAAAAAAAAACAGTTTAATGAGAAACCTTTATTATCATTTTAGAAAAAAATCGACTTTTGATGAACATGAACAAGATTGAGGCAGAAGATATGAGACAGTCTGTAATCTGACATTAGAGAAACTCTCTGTGTGTGTGTCTGTGTGGTTTCTGAGGTGCTCACTAATCAGTATTTGTTGCATTACTATTGATATTTTATACATTAGTAATACAGGGCTGCAGAATACCGACAGAGTCTTAATCCAATAACAGGACTTGTATTCATGCAACCCTCTGCATCTTTCCAGCTGATCAATAGGAAATGACACTACATCAGAGAGGTCAAATCCTTTGTCTGTACAGCAAAGTCCATTTCAAAATGATTTCTTGTGTATGCATACATAACAGTCACAACAATAGCTTTTGTAGTGTACTGTTCAGTAATAGCAGACGATCTCATTCCAGCATGAAATATAAATTGACCAATTCATGTAAATGAGTCTTTCATTTATCTCTGAGATAGAAGCTACGACGTGTTTCTTTTTACTTTTTGTTTGTGGAAAAAACAACCTGTGTAATGGCATCCTCTTGTTTGAAATTTGGGAGTAAGTTCACTTAATGTTCACTGAAAACCCCTCACTGGATCATACTGCTGTATGTGAGATGACTACTCCATTAAATCCAGTTTTTATGGAGAAACAAGGTATCAACATAAAACATATGAAATATATATATGGTGTCTGTACAGGTATAACCATATGAAATATAAATAACATGGTAAACTTACCATAGGGTCTGTCTTTCATGGATTCCTTTGAACATCAGAGCTCCCACAGTCTCCTTTCAATATTAATCCCTGTATCCAGCTGTGAGAACCTAACCTGTTTCAGTTGGAAATCAATAGCCTGTGTGAATCCATTGCTTTCCTCTTGCATCACATCCTGTGCTATGAAAGCAAGTTATGAGAGGTGTGCAAAAATGTTGAATGTTTCTACAACATACTTGTACTGTTCTGCATGTAAAACACAACGTCATTGTCATCAGCATATGTCATAATACATTTACATTACCATGGCTATTATGTCATTACAGCCTTACTGTAAAATAGTGTCAGCTATTCAGTTTTAATAATTGGCTGTTAATTTTAACATTAGAAGTTCAACAATAATAATACACTGAGTTATAACATTTTTGTTTTCAAATCTCCTAAACTAAAACAAAAGTTAATTTTAACCTCAATACCATCATTTTTCATCTCTAAACACTTCAAATTCAACATAATTTTCAGCAGTGGTCAGATCAAGAAATACAAGGTTCATCAAAGGCATGTGGTTCAGGTAGCTGATTTTGACAAAAACAAAAACCTTCAATCTAATATTTTCTATTAGTGTAATAATCTTGCATTTTTGAACATTACATTTTTGCAATTTTTCATAACTCCAAAACACATTTTTATTGTCATTTTTTACAGTTTCAGAGAGTGCACTGTGGAGTTTATAAGGCATAATGCCAGGCATTGTGAGTAATGTATAGCAAGTGTGAATAAAGACATGCAGCATCTGTGTGTATGTCCGTGTGTGTGTGTATGTGTGTGCCTTTGTATGCTGCTGCAAATTTAGAATTATCTGGCAGCTCTGTAGATTATATCCCTTCATTCTGGAGCTTAGCCTTGTATTTGTCAGATCCATGGGATCCTGTAGTGCCTCTCCTTATTATGAAGTGGCCTAAATGATTTAAACCTCTCTTTCCTCTAATCAAATAATTGGTTGGTGGTGATAACTAGGCTATGTGATTGAGACTAGAGTAATAGAGCATCACAGAGGCAAGGAATTTAGAAATTTGCCCTTGTCCTAACTTCTCAAAGTCCTCTTTGTTCCAAGTCAAATGGATGATTTCTCTGGTCTGGAGATAAATGGAAAAACTCCAATTTCCAGTAGTCTTAGCTGGTTGATTTTGTTTGATTTACTTGAAAGGGATACACACATATTCCAAAAACTGAGGGGGTTAATGAAGACTGACTGAAAGTCACTTGTGCTTTGTTCTCAGCATCTACAGGGAGCTTACTCATAAACCCTGACACACAAACATTTTGGCACCCACACACACTCACAACAGGTTGAGCTGCCTGTCAGTCATGCTTCATCCTCAGCCTGTTTCATAAGAGAGGAGCATGGTGTTGTTCAGTCAGTTTCACAACAGAAAGAGGATAACGAGATGGAGGCAAAAGAAGAGAAATATTCATTTTTGCATTCGGCAAACAGCCAAAGCTTCATTGAACCGCAGCCACTTATTTATCAAGACTAAAAACAAACATGCACATGCATAAGCATACTGTTGACATACAGTATATCTATTGTATGCAAACTCCATTGATAGATCCAGCCTTCTCCTTTGTCTTCGAATACAAAAACACACAGACAGAGGTTAGACAGAATTAACTGAGGGGAAGAAATACATTTAGCAGTTTCTTATCCTCTGTCCACCCATATTCACAGAAAATTTTGCTAGTCTCCACAGAATTTAACAAAGCTGATTGTCTTAATTGTGCCAACCAAACTGCACGATTATCCCAGCGTTAATTTTTCCCTGGATGATTCAAAGCTCCCTCATTGTAACACTGCATTATCAAACTTTGTTTGAAAAAAAAAAAGTAATTTCAAGGGTTATGACCCACTGACAGGTCAAATATTGATGGGAGCACATGTAAGTTACATGTAATTTCAAGTATTAACAGCAAGGGAATTCTAATTCTAACATTTCTAATTCTGTAAAGTCTCCTCCATATCGCTTCTCATTTCTCACCATTTTCGCCTAAGAGAAAACCGGTTGTCAAAAACTGTCACGCTCGTTGGCAAGACCGCTGACGTTGGCACGGTGTGTAATGAGGGACTGTCGCTGGAGCACTGAGGGGAGACGGCAGCGACACGCCAGCGTGGGAAACTCATCTAAATCACATTACCAAACCCTGCCCCGAAGGCTCACATGGCTGGCAGATTAACCTGCATGGGCTGTCACCATTGCCTCTACTGCTTTCTCTGAGTTCACTGTTTTGTGTAAGGTTGATGGGTAATAAACTTTGTAATCAGGCCCACAATGCTGAATTGCTTAACTAGGAAAATGAAACCAAAGACAGAAAGATCAGAATACAGCAGCATGAAGATAATATCACCTACTGAGCGGTTGTGAGGAATACTGATGATTCACACTTATTTACAATGAGTGAATGAGGATGCGTGACACGCAACAGGTGTGGGCGCATCATTAGCTGACCAAACTAGCTGCCAGTATCTGCAGCCAATTGGCTTTTTACTGTTGACAGCACACTACATCAGGAGCCAAGGTGATTTTGTACCTGCATGGGGCAAAGCTCACCTCCTTCTCCAACCAGCCACACTCTTATCGCAACAGTGATTTGCAAGATGTACTAGTAGTGGGCTGCCAGTTTTGTTAATCCTGTTTTGCTCCTGTTTATTTCATTCAAGAAAATTATGTTGTAATTTCTTTTATTTGGTTTGTGTTAGGTTTATTTGTTGCCTGCTCAGCTAGATTTGCCATGTTTGTTGTGTTGACCTAGCCAGCTCTGAAGTTATTTCCAGCTCTATCATTTTTACTATGCTGTAAATAACCACATCAGTCAAGCAGTCTGTCTTCTTAGGTGCTTGGGACTTAGGGAAAATAGGTGTATTTCATGTTGTTGCACAGATGAGGTATTGTTCTTAGGGTAAATGTCCACATTTTCAGCAATATTTCCATTGCTTATTTTTAAAACTGCCACATCATGGTTACAGTCTATTTTACAGTAATATGTGTTTTATAGAAAAAATACTTTTTTAGGCAATCCATATTAAGAGAACAAAACAGTATGTGATGATTTAGGCCATGGCACCTGGGCATCTTGCAGTCACTGAATCAGCCATATACTCCTGTGTATAACAAAGTATTCTAGAATTTAAAGCTTGGCCGAAATTGGGTCATGCAAGAGGACAATGATCCCAAGCATGCCAGCAAATCTAAAACAGAATGGCCAAAAAATTAAAGAATCAAGGTGTTGTAATGGACTAGTCAGTACAGAGCTCAACCTGTCTGAAATGCTTAAGAGAGCTGTACAAATAATTGCCTGAAAACCCAAAGGAAGCAATGGTGTGAAGAAGAGTGGGCCAAAATTCCTACACAACAATGTGAGGAACTGATGAAGTCATACAGAAAACAAACAGCTAAAAGTGGTTCTACAATCTATTGAATCATGGGGTGTACTGTACTTAATTTTCACATGGCTGGATTTACTAGAATCTTAATATTATCATGCTGTATTTTTTATTTTTACCCTCTTAAATTTGTTATTAATGTAACCACTGCTGAAACACCCAAGATGAACAGCGTTAAGCTTCATTTTAGCATGATATTATTGTGTAATTTACTCATCAGTGCTGTCTGACACGGTGCACAGCCAGTGAGAGTGGCAATTACAGCACTAGCAGGAGTCTGGAGTGGCATCATATGACATAAGTGAGTCACATTTAGCAAACTGTAGACACTCAGGCCAGAGAGCTGCCACCAAGGCTAAAAAGTCATAATTTAGAAACAGACTTGGAAATTCCAAGCACTGTCCAAAATGCTATCAGACTGATTGTCAAGGTATATTATCTTTTTCTCATGCTTTCTTTGTGGATGAAAACATCAAAATTATTAGACTACAGCAGGAATAAGCAGGCTTACAGATAGAGTGAGGCAGTTTATTTTGAAAGTGCTAACAAAAAAGCATCCTTTCAAGCATACCATTCGAGATCCAGCACTGCAATATCATTCATCAGTTTATCTGTCCAGGGATAGTTTGCTGATCACCCCTGCCCTTTTTCAGCAACAAACTGCTTCACATTCATTGGCTCAGTTACACACATTCACACCTGGGAGATAACCACTGCAACCACATAATATCTTGCTGTTTCTCTTGTACTTGACAGGTCCACTGGAGCAGCTGGGGTTAAGCACACTGTTCAACAGAACCTTGACAGAAATCACTATGGGAGGATCTGGGGTCATTTAGTTTACGCACCCAGACTTTCTGAGCCCCTGTGGAATGTCCGGTTATGTCTGTTAAACATAAAGCACTGCAGTGCGTACATAATTTATCACAGATACTGTGAAACATGAACAAAGCTTGTTGAGTATTTCGACAGTTACAAACTTGACACGCAAGTTGAAAAAAAATCATTATTTGTTAACCAATTTTTTAAATATCTGGCCAGTGACTTCATGCAATGAAGATCTAGTATTATATTGGGATAATTAAGACGCTTAAAACTCTCCATATTTAAAGGGTGTTAAGAATATTGCTCACCACTACAATATTAAAATGAGGGAAATTCAGAATTATTTTAGTTTGGCCATTATGTTGACCTACCTTAACCTCTATTCACTTAATTCCAATGAAGGTCACTAAAGCCACGCAAGCTGATTTAAATGTGAGTTCCATTCAATATTGAGCCCCACACTAGGGAGCAACCTTCCCCCGACATTTAAGCCAGGCTTATGAAAACCTAGACAAATATACCTAGTGACTGGTGTTAAGTGGAATGAAGCCCAAAGGAGCTGGGCAGGTTTTGGCCCTTTGAAGCTGACAGGCCTGCTCCCTCCTGGCACGCCATGACTCCACTTTCTGCTTTATGGGTAATTTATTCAGCTGAATAATTAAGGGCCAGTCGGCAGCAGAAAGCATGAATAGCAATAAGCACAAAGAAAGTGTTAGTTTCCTTCAGCTGGTAAAGCCAGGCTGCCCAGAGCTAACCTGAGTCTGAAATATTATTTGAAATGGATTCTACTGCTTTCTTAGGAATGACTGATCCTGCATGACATAGTAGAGCTGCTGTAAAAACTTATGTTAAAAACTTCATTTCTTATACTTCATTCACTGCAAAGATTCTCAAAGTGATCAATAGATTTTTGATATGTGTGTTTATGTTTAGTGGTTTTATTGCTGTCTTGTTGCAGCTAAATAGTGTACTATAAGACCTACCCTGCTGGGTTTCAAATTGTTGCTAGGTAGTTGAATATTAGCATAAGTAATTACCATGGTAATAACTTGGGAATATCTTGTTATTAAAAAAAAAAACAGCAGTTACCCTATCACATCATTTTCAGTAAGGAGCCAAAAATACAACTAAAAATAGCAATAATGCCAAAAAAAAATCTGGTAATATTTTGTACCAAGATAGTAAACTATAAAAAGATTGTATCAGTACAGTATTCAGATTTTTAGATTAAAATCGTAAGATGGTCATACTTTTGAGGTAAAAACCTTCTAATAATGAGATAATATAGGTTGGTTTTTTTTTTTTTCAAATCAGTGGTTAACACCTTTTAAATCACATGAAAATTCTTGAAAGTCAGAATTCTTAGTGACCATACTATATTGCTTAATGTTATGTTACTTTATGATAAAAAAAAATTCCATTGTGTTTCAAGGTGATATTTTAAAAAGTGGAATTACTTGTGGTTGTTTCCAATCGATATTTTTCATCATATACTGAGATCATATCAATAAATTCAAGGAAAAACCTTTTGTTTATCCTGTGCTAATGCACTGTGCCTACACAGGCCAGCAGAAAAGAGTTGGCCAAAAAAATGTTGGTACTTGTTTTTTGTTTTTTTTGCACTTTTAAAGCCTTTAATATGAAACTAATAATTTTTGGTGTCAGTGTAACCTTACACATTTATCTGTGAGAGTGGTTTGGCCACACAGCTGGCTATAAAACGTGTAAAAAGCTCAGCCACAAAACTACAATAAGAGAAAAATATAGTTGACAGTCTGCACAAAATTGTAGTAAAAGTCACCCATCCATTTATCCAGAGAGTTTTAAATAAATTCTATTACTGTCTTACAGTACTATTTTACCAGAGTCTGACAAATATGGACAGACACACATATGCTCTCATGCTCCTGGCTCTGTTTCTTTGTAATTGAGGTCTCTGTGATAAGCCAGGGTCAGCAAAATAATGGAGCACAGAGTCCATTTAAAACATGAGCACAATTAGGTGGGAGGCAAACACTGCCGATGGCTTCTGACCCCACTTCATTATTGTGCAAATGGAATGACTTTACTATCTCACTCAGTCTCGAACACAACCACTTGTTCTCTGTGTTCTGTACACACTTACTACCAATTGCGCGTACCAGATAACCCACTTATCTGCCGAGCCAGTATAATGATTTCAGTTGCTGTTAGACAACAAACATATACTCAGACATACAGTAGCACACACTTATTTGAATACCAGGTAACTACTTGTGCGGATTAAGCATGAACTGTCTCAGGCATCCTCTCATTAGATGCATTTACAAAACCACTGAGACTTATACTGATTATCAAAAGGCCATTTAACTCTACTAAACTGCCAAATTGAAAGGATCACACAATCCAGCATAAGCAATTACAGCCCAATAGCTTTGTGCCTTGATGTCTTAATGCACAGACAAAGCACCTTCTTTTCTTCAGGAGTTTTCTATTTGTTGTCTCTAGAAAGACACATTTACAGCAGCTGTGAAACCTGTAATTTTGAAGGCGATCTCCTGCATGTGTAATGAGGCAGCTGTCAGCCTCCTCTGGCCAGTCACTGATTGAGCTGTCAGTTCAAGTGGGCCTTTGTATGTGTTTGTGTGTGTGTACACGTTAATCTGTGGAGAGTCTGTGGTCGATACAGATCAACAACTACGACAGCACTATGCATACAGGATAAATGACTCAAGAACCAACTGTGAATGCACATAATGCCACTTTAATTTTGGTTAAATTTGAGTATGTAACAAAAATCCAAGAGCACATTTTTCTTTATCTTCTACTCTGAAAGGAGTTTCAGCTGGCTGAGATTTATTTTCACACTTTTGTTCCTGTCAAGCAGGACCGTCAGAAAGGCTTCAGTCCCTGTGACAGTTTCTACAGTTTGTCATGTTAAAAGCCTGGTTTGTCTGTATGATGATGGAGGGCTTTCATGTCGATTCTACAGTGAACTTTTTGGAAAATAGGAAAAAAATGTCAGTTTGTAAAGCAAATAGAGTGCCCTTTATGCAACCCATATGTCTCTTTGAGGACTACAACCTTATTGGCACCTGTCCATCAAGCAAACACACTTGAGAATAAAACACAACAGTAAATTTGAGGACAAACTCACTATAAATCCATGTAAAGCTCAGGGGAGCTAAAGGCTCGGGCAATACATTGTGGTATATTCATAACTACTGAACCCCTTGAATTTTGTTATATTGTATTCACATTGATATACAATGTGCCATCCATCCATCCATCCATCCATTTTCATCGGTCGTGGGCTATGGTTAAGTGTAAAATCTGAACTTTTTTCAAAAATATTTTCAAATTATTAGTGTTTTTAAAAAATATAGATTTTTGATTTGATGCAATAATAAAGTCAATTTGGTGCCACTTAACAATAGCCACATAATCAGCTATTTGTTTATCTTCTAGCTGTGGCATCTTTGCCAAAAATGTCCTTGCGAACAAATGAACATAGAGAGCTCCTCCAATAAGTGACAAGATTCAAAGACAAATCTTAAAGTAAAATTATTTGGCGCCCAGGTCTTATACAATATGATATTTTGGCATTTTGAGTTTAATAACTTTCTGTGTCATTTACAGATTCTCAAAGACATATTGGATTTATACTCTTTTCTGTTGTTTCTGTTAGACGACTAGTTGTTTTCACTGTTTTATTTATTTGCTTTCAACAAATCTGTCTGTTTTTCTGTGCTTCTGTTTTATCACCATACTCAGTGGACCTATATACCCAGGGTGCAATTTGTGAAAAAAAGCTGTTGTTGTTGTTTTCCTTTGAGAATAATTCATCAACCAGAGTGGTCCTATATGTTGTTAGAAGCCTGTTAGAGTATTTATTACTGTACTGATGTCAATCTAACACTTATAGAATAAATATGAACTTCTACTAAGTTCAGAACTTAAACATATGACTACAGCATTTACAAGAATATTGTAACATATTTTTTAATGAAATTAATATGCAATCTCTAAATGCCAAAGCACAAAATGCTGTCAATTAAAAAGAAAAAACTAATAACTTAATATACCTCTACATCAGATTTCTACATATCAGACTTAGACAACACTTAGACAACACAGAAAATCATCTGTAGCACATCACCCCTCTTTTACCCACATTTCCAAATCTGCATTCAGGGAAGGAGGCAACTTTGTTACATTTACTGAGCTCACCAGCAGACTTTCAGAGTTTGAGAGTTAATATGTGAATGTGTTCTACAGCATCTTAAACTGCAAGTTCTAACTTATGAATGATGCATTGAATGGCAGTCAGGTTAGGGTTGATCTTTTCATTTAGGAGGGTGGCTGCTCCTTTCTATCAGCCCATCACAGCAGCAGCAAAGCCAACAAACCATGCACGTTATTTCTTCAGAGACACCCTTCAGACAGCAGTTCCCATACACAGCTGTAACAAGATGAAAGAAGAAGCTGCACAATTCACCTTTGTAGGGAATTCTGAGGTCAACAATCAGGCAAGTGGTTGACACACAGTATGAATATTTCTAGTATGACTATTTTGATATTTTCAGTTTCCTGATGCTCTAAATGCAGTTCATTTCTCATTTATTTAGTTAATGGTAGTTTTCACTCTGGACCAGGGGTGCTTGGTGCCATAATGAAAAGTTGGATTGAAACGACTGCAGAAGCAAACGCCAATCTGTAGTGAGAGAGTGGGAAGCTTTGGACTCCTAGCACCTGCCAATGCAGATGCAGTTCATGAGTATGCTAAGAAAAATATGGCTTCTGTGTGTAGCAATTAAATGAGAGTGAAAAAAAATTAGTTGAATAGTAATAAGACATGGCTGTTCATACATTAGCTTCTTGGTATTTCACCGGAGGAGAAATAATAAAGGTCTGTTTGCTTTGTTTGACAGGCAGTGAGAAATTATTCTAAACATCCAAGGGCATCTAGTAATGTTTTGATCTAAATCCATATAGGTTATAAAGGTGATACAGCTAGTTAAATATCACAGAGACTTACTGTGTTCCTGAAAACTTTATCTTGCACAATTTGTTATATAATATGTGGCATTGATTTAATATGGGATAGCAGCACATCCAATAATCGAGTTAAGGCTCTTTCGGTGTCGAAACAATAGTCCTGTTGGTGCAAACAATTAGAGTCTGTAGCGATAGCAAAGCTCTGTTTTATAGTAACTGTAAAATGTTTTGCCAGGCTGGGAATCATTTATGTAATATGTTTGACTTCCAGCAGTCAAATTGTAATGCCGTTAGACTAATGGCTGCACTCTTACAGGCTTTATTGCAGTGGATGATAAGTATAACAGGTTTACATAAATAAACAGGCAAGCAGCAGTATAACAGTCTCACCCCCATGGGAATTCTAAGTAGAATTGATATTTCTGGGGGCAGGTGTGGTCTGGTGGAAATGCTGCAGTACCATATGCCGCATGCACCAGTAGTCACCATGCCCAGTTTAAGAATGCTCTGTGATCATAGCATAAAGGCTGCAGATCTATATAAGCTAATGAAAGCTAATGAACTCAAACTCATAGATAAGTCACGTAATCCAGCTTACCAAAAAAAAAGAAAAAAAAAAACAGATCAGGTATTATCCTACGAAAGTAATAATTTTGAGGACCTGTGTGTACATGAGGCACATCACAAATAAAAAACAGCGTGCAGTCTGTGCTCTGCAAACAGTTATGGAGTATATTAGATAATAGTATCTATTTTTTCATAAGAATGGCCTTGTACTTATAGTTTGTTTCAGCCAGCCAAGGGGAAAGTCATAGCACTCCTCTTAACACCTCCCTTTCCTATTATTCTACTTTCTCTGTAGTAGTGCCTAACAAAGGCCCCTAACAATCACAAAAGCAATATGAGGAAAAAACTATAAATAAAAAAAATAAAATTTGTGATTCTTAAGTCAATTGTAAAATGTGTGCTTGTAGACAAATAAGGAAAGCTGAGCTTCATTCAGATCCAATCCAGGTCTACATAAGTAAGCAATTGAGTATTTGTAAAGTGCATCAGGAAATATATCTGCTATAAAAGAACAATGTGTCAGTGTACTCTTTTAGTTTACAACTATTTAAAACTAAGCTAATTGCAGAAAACATTAAAATTAAGACCTGAAACCAGCACACCTAAATAAAGTTGTTTTCCCTGACTATGTCTTCTGCAGACAAACCTTTTGACAGAAGTTGTAGAGACTTTTTTCTCTCTCATCCATTATGCATCACCATTAAGCAACACCTTTTCTGCTTTTGTAAAACTCATACATCTACAACATTTAAATTGTTCTTTATGCAACAGAGTGCACTGGGCTAAGATATATGTATCTTTTTTGAATAAAGTAAGGTGACATTTTTGGAAATTTTAGACTATTTGTTTGATTGGCACCAGTTATAACAGTTAGGTTAGCTTAGCATAAAGAGAATCATGTCCAGTCAACTGAATTTACCACAGGTGGACTCCAATCAAGTTGCAGAAACATCTGACAGATGATCAGTGGAAACAGGATGTACATGAGCTCAATTTTGGGTGTCATGGCAAAGGCTGTGAATACTTATGTACATATGTTATATTTTAGTTTTTTATTTTTAATTAATTTGCAAGAATTTCAAGCAAACTTTGTCACTATGGGGTATTGTGTGTTGAATTCTGAGGTGAAAAATGAATTGAATCCATTTTGGAATAAGGCTGTAACATGATAAAATGTAGAACAAGGGAAGTGCTGTGAATACTTTCTGGATGCACTGTAGATAAACTGCACTCATGCAGTTGCACCTTGTATACATAGAATACGAATAACTACGAATAACTTTATTGATTGAAAGCTTTCACACTAAAAATTCAGCAGCTGAGACTCAGTGTGTGAGTGGGCATTTTGAAAATCCTGTAACGCAGAGACAATTCAAACATATCACCAATGACTACCTGTGCAAAATGCTAAAACATATGAGGCCATGTGTTAGTTTGATCCTCCAGCAGCAGAGCTATTGAGCCACTGCCACTGCTCACACAGAGATCAGTGACTAACATGGCTTTTTGTCGATGAGTTGTAACTGGTATTGAATCCATGTGTGCCTGTGTGTGTTTAGGTGTGTGTGCTGAGGAGAGCGGTAGCAGTGAATGATATAAATTTTTTAGCTACATCCAAGTCTACATTGATTTTTAAATATGTCCTCGAGGGCACAGTTCACTTTGATGTGCAGCTGCTTGTGCATACAATGCAGTGCAATTGAAGGCAGCCAGGACGGTAGAAAAATAATTGAAAGAGATGCAAGCACAGGCACACACTCACACAGATGTACTTTCTACTTCACCTCATTTGGATAGAAGGTTCTGTGTTGGTAGTCTTTTCCTTGGTCCAAAGTTAGTATCATTATGATCTGTCGTATGATATCACACACACACACACACAAAAGGACATGCATATTTAAGTAACTGTGTCAAGTGACAAATGGGTTCAATGTGGGGGTGGGATTACATCTGGGATCTGCTCTGAGCCCCTTCTTGTTTGCAGTGGTAATGGACAGGTTGACAGATGAGGTCAGGCAGGAGTCTCCGTGGACTATGATGTTTGCAGACAATATTGTATTCTGTAGGGAGCAGGTGAAAGAGAGCCTGGAGAGGTGAAGGTATGCACTGGAGAGAAGAGGAATGAAAGTCAGTAGACAGCAACACAGGTGTAAATGGTGAAGCTGCAAGGAGCAGAGGTAGTGAAGGTAGAATCTCAATTACTTTGGATGGGGTTAACCATCTAAAGCAATGGAGATGAAGAAGAGAGTGCAGGCAGGGTGGATTGGTGAAGACAAGTGTCAGGGGTGGTTTGTGACAGAAAGATAGCAACAAAAGTGAAAGGGAAGGTTTACAAGATGATAGTGAGATCTGCTATGACGCATGGTTTGGAGACAGTGGTACTAACAAAAAGACAGAGACAGAGGTGACAGAGCTCAGGATGTTAAGATTTCCATTGGGGATGACCACAAGATTACAAATGAGTTCAGGCTGAGCGGTTTGAAGACAAAGTTAGAGAGATTAGGCTGAGGAATTTGTACATGTGCAGAGGAGGGATAGTGGATATATTGAACGAAGGGTGTTGAATATGGAGCTGCCAGGCAGGAGGAAAAGAGGAAGACTATAGAGAAGATTCATGGATGTAGTGAAAGAGGACGTGCAGAGGGTTGGTGTGACAGAGGAGGATGCTAGGGACGGGGTGAAATGAAGGCAGACGATCCCCTGTGGTGATCCCTAAAGGGACCAGCCGAAAGAAGACATAACAGTGTCAAGACCTAAGTTGCTTATTTCTACCCATACATTTCCTGTCACACACACACAGCTGCATCTCATGTAGCCTTTCCATGAGCTTAAACCTATGAGCTTGATGTGTTTCCAGGCGTCTTAACATGTCCCCTAATTGATTCACAAAGTATGTTCTAGGTGAAGATTAAGAAGGGTGAAAATGGGGTTTGGGGAAGTGAAGGTGCCCATCAGGTGGACATTATATATAGCTGGATAACACTACCCGCCTTTGGAACAATAGGTCGGGGAGTTCGAATCCTGATCAGGGCATGCATCCAGTAAGGATGCATGTTGAGTTGTTGAGGAACCAGGACATACTGATGAGAAGTGGGCTACTGGAACACGAAGGCATAAGTGGACAAGGGTTGAGAATAGGGGAATTGGGAATGCTACTACACAAGTAACCCAAGTGAAAGGGGTCACATGAAGAGGATATGTGACCAGTGGATTCTTCGACGCCCAACATCTACACTAACATCGAAACAACTAGTAGCTCAGTGTAGTGCTGGACGATAAAACGATCATGATATTATATCGAGGGGGAAAAAATGACGATGATAAACGTAGGCTTTAAAATTCAATCAGACAAACAATACATGTGGCATATCAGGTAGTACGTTGGGTTTGTGTGACACTGCCGCAACAGCCAATCACAGTCGACATGTTGCCCATTCCCCAGGAAAAAACATTAGCCGCGTGGTCTTGTGATAGAAAAAAATGTCAGGCAATCAGG
>VUQS01031783.1:19369-30294 GCA_015108495.1 Heterochromis multidens | reverse complement strand
CACACACACACACTCACACTCACTCACACTCACACACTCACACACACACACACACACACACACACACACACACACACACACACACACACACACACACACACACACACACACACACACACACACACACACACACACACACACTCACACACACACACACACACTCACACACACACACACACTCACTCACTCACACTCACACACACACAGACACTCACACACACTCACACACACACACTCACACACACACACAGACACACACACTCACACACTCACACACACACACTCACACACACACACACACACACACACACACTCACACACACACACAGACACATACACTCACACACACACACACACACACACACACACACACACACACACACACAGACACACACACTCACACACTCACACACACTCACACACACACACTCACACACACACACTTCTCAGCTGGAAGCACACCTGCTCGTTTCCAGCTCTCTGCTAGAGCAGCTTTGCATGATTCCCAGTTCAGAATAATCCTCCTTTCTCTTATTCTGGGTCTCGGTGCCGCCGCCAGAGTTCATCCGCCGTCTGAAAGACGCTGTTTTAGCTCCTCCCTCTGAGCCAAAATTGATGTGATTGGCTGCTTTTTGTAAACAGGGGGCTGAAAGCAGGTACTCGGTCGTTCCCAGGGTATCAAAGCTGCTGCATGCTTCAGGCGGGTGATGGCGTCAGCGAGGCCATATAAGGATGTCCCTCTCTGTGACATCACACAGATCCCAGAGTGGAACAAACTGGGATAAACTGAGTGTTTGGAGCAGTGTGCAGGCTGAGCTTCAGGCTCATACACTGAGCTCATTATTAGAAACTCGGGTCATGTTTAACATGAACCTCCATCGCTGGAGCCGGAGACATGTGACAGGAAGTGAGGAGCCGCTCTCTGTGTTTCTGAGGCGAGTACTCGAGTATCTCGACCTTCAGAGGCTGTTTGTTTAAAGTGGAGATGATTAAAGCAAATATTCAGCCTCCTTCCTGCCCACTCTTATCTCTCTGAGTCCTCCCAGCCTGATTCTCTCTCCACCTTTCCTTTATTCCTTCCCTTATTTCCTATGTTCCTCTGCCCTTGCCTTTCCAGGTTTCATTTATCTGTCCTTCTTTCCACCTTTCCTTTCCTTTCACCTTTGTTAGTTATTCCTTCACCTTTTCTGCTGTTTCCTTTATTTTTCCTCTTTCCTCTCTTTCCTCGTGACCTTTTTCCCTTCTTCAGTTTTTATTTCTTTCCTTCTTTTCTTGTACCTCTGTCCACCCTTCCTCACTTCCTTCTTTCACTTGCTTACCAGTTTTTCGTTCGTCCTTCTTTCCTTCTTTCCTTCTTTTATTTGTTCTTCCTCCATTGACTCCTTTTCTTTGTTTTAGACACTTTATCTGTTCTTTCCTTCTTTGCTTTCCTTCACCCTTTCTAGGATTAATCCAATTTTTTGTTCCTTTTTTCTATCCTCTTCCTTTCAGTTAATGTTCCCTTTTTCACTTTATCCTTTCATTTTTTCTGCCCTTTCCTCATTCCTTCCTTCCTTCCATATTTCCTTCTTTGACTTAGTTTTGCTTCCTTTTTCTTTCTCCTTTCTTCCTCTCATTTCCTTCTTTCACTCTGTGTTTCCTTTGTTTCTTTCCTTCGCTTTATCCTAATTTGTCTTTCTTTCATTCACTTAATCTCTGTTCCTTTCCTTGTTTCACTCATTTCATACATCCATCCTTTTGTCTTCCCTTTCCCCTTCCTTGTCCTTTCTCATATCTTTCATTCCTTCCTTCTTTTTTCCCATTTTTCTTTTTTCCTTCCTTCAATCCTTCCTCTTGCCTTTTTTTATTCACTTCCCATCTTTCGTTCCTTAATTGCTTCCTTTTCTTTCTCGTTATCATTCATTCTATTCCTTCCTTTTCACGACTTTCTTGTCCTTCCCTATACAATTGATCTCATTACCTTGTTTCATTCACTTCATAGATCTATCCTCCTTTCACTTCCTTGGGGTTTCCTTCCTTTATTAATTCATTTCCCTCCTTTTTTTCTCTTCCTTCACCTAATCCTTCATTCCTTCATTAGTTTCTGTCCGTCTTTTAATTTCCATCCTTCTATCCATCCTTCCTCCTTTTATTTCGTTTCCTTCTCTCTTTCTTTAAAATTTGTCCTTATTTCCTTCCTTTCCCTTGTTTTCTGCCCTCCTGCACTTCATCTTACTTCCTTTCCTTGTTTCATTTACTTTATAGATCTTTCCTTCTTTCCTGTCCTTCCCTCTTTCTGAACTTCCTTTTTTCCTTCTCCTTTCTTTCCTCGCTCCTTGTTTCTCTTTCAGTTAATTCCCTTTTTATGTGTTTCTTTATCCATTATTTCCATTATACTTATTTTTTACCCTGCATTCTTCTTTTATTCCTTTTTGTTTTGTCCTTCCATCCATCCTTATGTCCCCTCTCTCATTCATTTATATCGTTCCTTCCTTTATTCCTCCCTTTTATTCTGCCTGTGTCCTTCTCTGCTCTTTATGATTTCTTCCCTTTTGATAACTTCCTTCATTTTTTGTTTTGCTTTGCCCTTCATCTTTTTCCTTTAATTTACTCCACGCTTTGGTCTCAGTTCCTCTTCCTTCCCTCCTTAACTTTATCCTTCTGCCCTCCTTTATCCCCTCCTCCTCCTCCCTCCCTCTCTCCCTCTCTCCTTCGGTTGAAGTAAACAGATGAACAGGGAGATATTAAATCTCTCTGTGGGCCCCTCTTCCTCCTCACTCCTCCCAGTTAATTGGGCTCTGGCTGTCTGAGTGGCAGTCGCAGCAGTATTGAGGCCCGGCCGTGCTCCAGATGTGCGCAGAGTTAACCGCAGTGAAATGTGAGCCCGCTCCGGCCTGGCTGCCTGTATTTTGGGATGTTTTACACGGGGCAGGACAAAGACACGTTTCCAGGCGGGATCCCGGCCTGAGCAGATGTTCCTGTCCTGGGAAAAGAAGAATAAGAGGAAGACTCGAGGATTACCGTGCAGAAGAGGGAGGACCGAGAGACGGTAAAGTTTGCTTGGAGTGGAGGACAGCGGACTCTTTGCATGCACGAATATCGGTCTGTTTGAGAAACGTTTGCTGACAGGAAGTCGGTGTTAATCACTCTCACCGGGCGCCGATCAGCCACGTGTGGGCGCTCATTAGCGCTGTCTCCGCTCCGTTTGACGCAAGTCTGCGCCTCCGTGTTTGTGTTTGCCGGGGTTAACTTTGGATAACTCATCTCCACAAATTCAAAATAATTACTGAAAGTGTCTGTGAGGATTCTCCCTGTGACCTCACAGTCATGGTTTAGTCCACAGGTTACCTTGGCAACACTAATTTCGCACAAGGTTAGCAAAGCAGGATTACAAGCTGCAGATGATGACGTGCTACTGGCCAGCATAGGCTTAGACCACTGAGATTAAACTCCATTTCTTCAAATTAACTGCCTAAATAACTTAAAAGGACTTTAAATCTTCAATTTTACACCTACAGTGGTTCCTTGCACAGGTTACCATGGCAACAGCACTCCATTTCATTAGAGGTGGCAAACAGACTAGCTACTAACCAGATTAACCAGCTACGACTGGGATTAACTAACAAGTTAATGTTAGCAGAGTAACTCTGGAGAAGTTTTAAAATCTCACTAAACTTCCTTTAGCCATTTCAAGATGGCTGCCAGGTTGCAGACCTGTTTATAAATGAAGGTCCATAATTCTGCCTCAGAGAAGCGGTTAGGCCTTCATACAGTCACAACAAACACTACCTGGACAACAGGCAGGTAGGTAACCATATCACACAGAAACAGGCAGCATACAGAGATCTTAGTGGGCCAGGAAACACCAGGTAACGTTAGGAGTTAGGTTGATTTTTGTGTAACTCCTGTGGTTTGGTGACCCGTGCCGGTCTCCTGATGTCCCGCAGATATGGCTGAAGATGTCCGTGGATTCTAATAACTCCTGTGTTTTGCTGTCATCGCGGGACTCCAGGACTTCCTGCATCTTTCAAACCGCTGACGAGAAAGATGACATCCCAGGAGTGGGAGAGGAAAGGTAACCCCACCACCAAAACATAGACGTCAGTTGATCCTGAGGGGGTTTTAATTAAACTATGTTACCCTGTAGATGTCCAGTCCTCGCTGCTTCCTCTGTAACTCTGCCTCCTTCCTCCCGCAGCGTCTTGGAGATGCTGAGCTACTCCAAGTTCTCCGACCTGGAGACATGGCTGTGCATGCCGTCCTCGCTACTGCTGTCCAGACCTCTGGACTCCACCCGTACCTCCTCTGCCTCTTCCTCCAACTCGTACTCCTCACGTGCGTCCATCCACTCCTCCAACTCGCTCCCGGCCTCCTCCTCTTCATCGCTGGCTTCTACCTCCCGTCGCTCCACCTGCAGCGAGCCGGGAGAGATCGACAGGTAACCCCATGGCCAGCTCACCTGTTTATACTCTTCATCAGGTTTATTTTGAGGCTGGTTTCCATTAAAATCACTGTCTCAGCTGACTGATATAAGAGTTTATTGGATAACAGTGGAGCGCTGTAGTGCAGAGGAACGAAACAGGTCCTTTAATACCAATGATGCAATATTCTAATGTGAACCTTAACACTTTCCATTTTACAAATTTAAAGTGATCCTTTGTGGGAAAATATTCTCTACCATGATTAAACCATCTAACTATTATAGCTATAACACAGGATCAGTGGAGACATTCAAGACTCATCATTTTATGTGCTGGAGCTGATCTTTGGGGTTCTTCACTTCAAATTTGAATTTTTTCATTTCCAGTGAAAATGAAGCAGCTGGTGAGTGAAGACAAAAAATAAAATCAGAACTCTAAAATCCCGTGTGTGTGGAGTATCGGGATTAACTTTAGAACGCCTCGGACACGAGCTGTGAGGTCTCTTCGGTCTCTCAGATGTCTTTGTGAGGGCACAGACTGCTCCTCCCTCTCGTCCCACAGCCAGCAGAAACATTGTTCCTGGGTTGTTCTAGCTCATAAAGCATTCGTCTGGCACCATGGAGATGGCAGCTATGTAGGCAAAGATAAGCTGAGAGCCTGCAGGAAGCCCAAGGGGAAACAGTGGTGTTTATAGAGAGGGGGAAATGTACAGTTAATGTAAGGAAGTGGGGTCATTATGAGTGTTTGCAGTAGCTGGACGCTCTTTAGACAACCTATAAGAGCAGTTTGTCGAGTGGAAGGTCCTTTCTGTCCTGAACATGTTCACAGATTCACTCCCAGCCAGGACTTTTCACTTCAGTGGAATAAAAGCAGTTTTTTAAGTACTCTCGTTTGTTAGTTCACAGGCCCTACGCTCTGACTGAGCTTCAACATGTGGTTTCTTTACAGGAAACAGTCATAAGATGCCTTCACGCTGCAGCAGAATATTTAACCACGTTCAGCCTCTCTGTTTCCACTGCAGTGTCAGATCCACCAGATTCCAGAGGTTTCCATAAGGACTCTGTCAGCGACAGTGATGGCACAAACCATCGAGTTCCTTCACAGTCTACAGTAATCTGGTCCACCTGCCACAGAGCAGGTTTCCTTTAGTTTATGCTGCTTCACGTCCGACTCCAAACCAGACGAGCTGTATAACTCCTGCAGCACATTCTGGGTGTAACCTGGGGTCTCCTCACAGCGGGGCGTCCCCAGAAACCCTCCCAGCTCCTCATCCTACCTCTAAAGCTGAGATCAGCCACCTTAAAGAGGCAGCTGACTTTGTCTGCTTGTATCTGCGACCTCATTCCTCCTCATACTCACCTCTGTTTTTACTGTGACAGTCCAGAGCAAAGGTTGTGTTACTGTTGATGTCACAGCGGTCCATCTGATGTTTGCGCATCACTTTAAACGAGATCTTGAGGACCTTTGACTCCTCTCAGAGGATCACTGGCTTTGTTTCAGCCTGCTGCTTTCCTGGAGTTTCCTGGTTGTGTCCCTGGATACTGCTGACTGTCCACCATCACTGTAGAGGTTTAGGGAAATGAGGAATCCTCAGAGTATTAAAGTGTTTTTTCCCCAAACTTCTCCAGTGTGAGAATGATCTGCTTTTTGTACTTTTGGCTGGAGAACAAAGAACATTTACAGACATCACCTTTCACGCCGACTGATTAATGAAGTAATCAGTAGCATAATCCTGTTTACTGTTTCTCGCTCCTGCTCTTCTTCAGGGTATGAAAATCCAGAATCTGTTGGAATCCATGTAGAAATCACCAGGCAAACAGTGTCTGCTTCCCCTCTGAGCGTGCTCTGTATAAATCTGGACTGATTCTGATGGCGTGCAGGATCGTTGCAAACTGACTCTTGGCCCTCTGACGTTCTGCTTCCAGCTCTCTGTCATTTGACACAAAGGCCTCTGCTGGATAAACTCTGATATCTGAAACACTCGACTCTCGATTCGCCTCATTCTCCCTTTGTCCCCCGTCCACACACACACACGGTGAGGTAAGGTAAGGTAAGGTAACACCCCCCTGGGCAGTGAACACCTGAGAGGAGCTGTATCCTTCTGTGCTGTTCTCGGATCCTTTAAAGTTTTCTTCGTCCCGGGAAAACTCCCAGCTGTGGCGGTCCGATGAAGGCCGCGTTGCTTTCAGACGCCGCTGTGATCTGGTGAAGCGGTCGTCCACAGATGCTGAGTTGGAGTCAGCTGTTGGATTTTGTGTTGTGGAGGAAAAAGAAGGGACGGCGTCGGATCCGAGGATCATGGCGGAGCTGCAGCTATGTCGTCTCCGAGGACAGGTACCAGCTGGTTATGGATGGTTCCACGCCCTTCCTGTAGTTCTCAGGGTCACGTTTAGTGCTGAAATGATCAGGATGCTGGGTTAGATTTTATGTTTCGGAGGCGGCTGTCGCTCATTAATCCTCATCTTCCTTCAGACGTGTTTAAGTTACAGTCGTGGAAACAGAAAATCAGCACCTCCTCACTGCTCTGGAGAAACTGGAGTCAGATCTCTGCTGGGATATCAGATATTTGCGATCACTGGGATTACTGATACCATAGCTCACTACAGGTGCTTTGATAAATGCTGGTATATTTCATTGGGATATTTTTAATGGTAAAAATGTTAAACTACCTCTGAGTTTTTTACAGGATTCGGAGCGTTGGTGTGGTAGGGAGAACGAGTATGTGCGTGATATTTTGAGGATACCTTATTCCTAAAGCAATGATGAAAACAGAACAAAGGTCAGGGGAACTCCGGGTTACGTTATTGAACATTTTAAATATCTTTCATTAAAGTATTCCTGAATAAAATGTGTGTTTTTAGTTGCTTAAACAGCTCAGTGACTGGAGTTCACCAAGAACAGAGGAAGGGCCGGGTCACTCGATGAATACACGGGCTTTTCTTCGTTTAATTCTCGAGAGATTAGCCTAATCAATAATTGAATATCAGATCTAAGATAAGTACCAATGATCCCCAACACTGGATGTGCTTAGCAGACCCTCCATCCACCCAAACGCCTGCTCCAGACTGCATTCATATCACCCCTTTTTGGACTCAACAGCCTCAGCTTTATCATGGCTGCGGTCATGTTTGTTTTCTGATCTCTGATTGGCTGAATTAGGTCAGCGTTGGAGCTGAAATGACCTTCCAGAAAGAGGAGACATTCTTTGTGTTGTGCTTGGCTGCTGGATTATTTTGCTGCAGCCTGTAAGTGATGAAATGTGCTGATAAGAGATGTTATTTCTGTAGCGTGGAGTTATCCTCAGTGACTTTTCTCTCCTCGAATCCCTGCAGGTCGTCGGAGAGAGACTCCGCCTTCCTCACGCCCGCTCTGACGAAGGAGGCGACCTGTCTGTCCACGCCCCTCCTCCCCATCCTCTCCTCCACCCCTGCTGCTGCTGCTTCACGGCCCAGCTCTGGGACTCCAGCGGGAGACTCCGCCTCCCACAGCGGCGTCAGCATCAGGAAGCGGCGGCGTCTCGCTGCCAGTCCTGGAGGACTCCACTGGAACTCTTCAGGTAAGAACAGGCTGTTATAACTCACCTGACAGCCAATCACACAAGAGCCTTCTGTGTGTGTGGAACACCTCTCGTGGTGCAGTTTGATCACCCTCAGAGAGCAGCCTCCTTTAAAAAAAACGTCTTCACCACAGAAACAGACGTGTTCTTCACTGATGTTCGGTCACTTTTTGGTGCCGTTCGCCCAGTTTTTACCTCCAACACGGAGGTTATATGGTTAATTCAGTTTGTCTGTTTGAATAGGATTACTGAAAAAGTTCTGGACATTTTTCCTGAAGTGATTGAATGAATTTCTGGAAGGAATATTTACTGTTGCAAGATAAAGCAACAAAGCTGAGATACTTCAAACTAATTCGTGCCTGGAGGGGAGGGGACTTCAGCCTTGAATGAGCTGCTGTGAGATGTTCTTTCAGTAGAACCTCCTCCGAACATCCATGTGGACTCCTAAAGGAATCTCCTCAAACTGGACACAAACGGTTGGACTCAGAGACGCAGGTCAAAGGTCAGGTCTGACTAACTAGTCTTTAAAGACTTTTTTCGAAGCACTGAAACTATAAAATACAGATTCCTAAAAGGACAGAGAAAATAATTCTGGTGATGGATTCGAGTTCACATCGCTTGCTCAGTTGCTAGCCAGGTTCCAGTTGCCTAGGTAACCCTCTAATGTATTCACCACCCTGTCATATGTCAATCAGCGGTAGACTTCATGCTCATTGGCAGTTGCTTCAGCTGCTCACCTTATAGTTGAGAGAAGGTTTATTAGATAGAGAGGGGAGGCTGAGATGGTTTGGACATGTGCAGAGGAGGGAGAGTGGAGGATGAAGATGGAGCTGGCAGGCAGGAGGAACAGAGGAAGACCTCAGAGAAGATTGATGGATGTAGTGAAGGAGGACATGCAGAGGGTTGGTGTGACAGAGGAGGATGCTGGGATAGGAGGAGATGGAGGCAGATGATCCACTGAGGAAACCACAGTCTCTGGTCGCCACATCGCTGCCGGTCACTTCCTGTGCGGACGTCCAGTAAGCCATCTGGGACCTCGTTTCAGGAGCTAATGTGGAGCCGAGCCCAGAATCATACACAGAACCAAAACAGGTCATTACAGATGACTGAGTGGACACAGGTGTCATGTACTGAAATGTGAGGAGTGAAAGACCCAAATACAAACTACAGAGGCAGACATGATGAAACGGAAGACGAGCCGTTTAATTGGCTGATAAAGTCCAAAATATAAGGGAACTAAATTCAGGCAGCCCAGAGAAACACATGAGGACACAGGTGGGGAAACCGTACGACACAGGCTACATATACACATAGGAACACACTGAGGGCTGATGGAGGCTGATGGAGGCCTGAGCTGAACTCGTTTGTATTGGAATCTTCATTAAAAGCAGACTTCTGTTCCTCTCAAAGACTCTGCCCTGTGATCATCACCAAGCAGCCAGAAACAGGAATTTCTATACTGTTGTTTCTCCTGCAGCTTTGAGTGAGTTCCTAGCCCCACAGAAACCAGTAGAGAGAGACAGATCTGCCCGTGGGTGGAGGTTTTAGATGCTGGCAGACTGGACCTGGGGTCGGAGCTGTGGACGTGCCATCACATCAGGAATGTCTCTGGAACGCTCCGAGCGGTGGTTTTGTTTACCGTCCAGGGGGCTTCACTTCCTGTGTGTCGCTCTGTTCTTTAGCTCCACCCTTCTGGAGAATGTTAACGAGCTTCCTGTTGAACAGATTACAGCCGAGCTCCTCCTCCTCAGCACAGCATCCATCAGGTGTTTGATCTCTGATGCTCTTTCCTAATAGTGGAGGGTTAAACCCGCCTCTCAGATTTATGTTTAGCTTCTTCGGTGGATCTCGAGCCTCAGGCGGTGCTTTGTTTGTGTGTTTTAGTTGGAAGTGTTTCCCTCTTTTCCTTCAGTGGGCTGATTTTTCTTTTACTCTCCAAATCTGCCTCGTAACTTCATCTCATCTACCACCGAGGTTACCACCTTAATGGCCTGAAGAGGTGTTTTCCATCCCACTCAGACACTTATTCCACATGTCGGCCTTTTTAAAGCCACTTCAGTAAAAGAAAATCAAGCTTACGTACCTGTCGTAGGTTTTTCCTGGAGATCAGTCCCTGCACAGTGTCTGAGTCACTGTACCTGCACGTTTTTGTCATTTTCCTAAGCTTTAATACACAAAACTTTATTATGTTTGGAGAAATTAGGCCAGTCTCATTAAGAAATCTGGATAACTGATTATTTTATTCCAGCGTGAGCTGCCAGAAATTCCTGTTTGCTGGAAAAAAGCCTCAGTATGAAGGCTGGATGGATTTATTGGATTAATATGAAAGAAGAGAGCCAAGACTTTGGTACTAAGCTGATGCAGATGGACGTGGTTGTTCTTTGGAAGGTGGTGTAGATACTGATGGTTCTGGTGGGAGATACTGGAGACATGTATAGTGGAAAAAAGCCTCACAGAAAACCAGCATGTGATCAAAATGTTCACGTCCTCAGCTAAGAGACAAAGGCTGATGTTTATTTGTCTGCTCTAACTTTAATTTCTGAATAAGGCCACAAAGTGAAGCCTCCTTGGTTGTTGTGTCAGAGTGGAGAGTTCACAGCACTCAGAGGTTTTTTAACAGTCTAAATCTAATGACAGTAAATCGAGTTGATAGATAAATAACTTGAGTAAAAGGTCATGAAACAGGAGGGGCTGTAAATGTCTGTGAGGAATCGTCCATGTTTGCTGTCAGCCTTCATTAGTGCTCGTGCTCAGCAGGTGGGCTGTAAGAGGCTGCTGTCAGTGATGGAGAGCCCTCAGTTCTCCTTCATCAGTCGGTTCTTCTTCACGTTCCCGCCTCGTTCTGTGTTTTTTTTTTTTTTTTTTTTTTGTTTTTTTTTTTTTTAAAAATTTTTTTTTGATTAAAAAAAATATAAAAAAAAAATATTTAAAAAATAAAAAAATAAAATTTTTTTAATAAAAAAAAAAAA
>VUQS01031783.1:0-19349 GCA_015108495.1 Heterochromis multidens | reverse complement strand
TTTTTTGTTTGAAGCCTCCTGAGGAGTCCGCCCGCCTCCTCTCGTCTGACTTTGATGTTTTTTATTCTCGGTTATCGCTGCCGCTCAGACAGTGGATTTTTAAAAGCGGCTTCCTCTGAATTATTCTCTGTTTTTTAGGCTTCATGTTGAAATGAAGTTCAGCAGCACTGCCTCTGACTTCCTGTGAGAAACGTGTTCCAGGTCATAATCAGCTGTTTGTATTGGCGTGTTGTAGCTGATCCATTAAATCTGCCAGGATCATCTGTAGATGTACAGACTCTGAGGGCTGCCGACCAATCATGTTGGAGCAGGCAGATGATCTGTGTGGAGCCCGTTAGCTTTTATCTGATGATGATTTAGCTTTTTATTGGCTTTTTTATAAATGACCTGCCTTCAGAAACAGGTACCAGTGCATGAAGGTGGAAGTCCTGAGCTGGTTACCTGTTTGTCAGATATCCTGTCTTCATCAAAGAACCCCAGAAGCTTAGTGAGCAGACCGGCTCCTCCTTAAAATAAGGTAAATCCTAGAAATGTGTCCTCAAAATCCAGTGCCAACAAAAGTTCAGGTTCAGTTTACCAGCAAAATGAATTTTATTTCAACAAGAAATGAAATAATGTGAAGGTGGATGGACGAGACTGTCAGAGCCTCCATCCTGAAACAGGAAGTACGTCCTCATGAAGACGCAGGAAGCTGAGGATGCTGAAGAAGAGAGGAGACGGGAAGCAAACAGCGGAGGATGCAAAACCGTTAGGAAGCATTCTTTTAAGCTGCTCTCTGAGTCTTGAACTGCAGCGTTTATAACCCTGATCGTCTCCTTACAGTCAAAATCAAACTTTATTCAGATCCCACTCAGGCAAAATGAAATCTTTAGAGTCACAGCAACTCCTAACACAATTTAAAGAAGATAACAGATAAAAATAACACATTCAGACCCTCCAGGAAAAAAAAAAAAACTGCTTTCAGACGTTCCTACATTCCCATCAGTGCTCATTTATTTTTGGTTTTACCTGTGTCTTCTGTGGATCACCTTAAGTACCTGAGGTCCACATACACCAGGTACGCTGACACAGATCCGACTAAGACTAAGATTTATATTTTTGCCCTGCAGTCGAACAGATCGTGTTACTGACTCTGTGTGTGAGTAAAGCTCCAAAAACTCCACTTTTTGTGACTTTCAGAGCAGTTTTGCAAACCTGAGCAGGAAGTTGCATGTGTCTTGTTTCCCTCTTGATCAGTTTCAGTTTGTGTCTCTTTGTTTTTTCCCCTTGGGTTCATTTCTCACCTCCCAGCTTTCCTTTGTGGTGCTGCAGATTAAATAAATTAGAGTTTATTCTGCAGTTTTTCCCTCTGGATGGGAGCTGGATGTTTCTGTGTCTTCTGCCCAGCAGAGGGAGCCATGACTCCAGCTGTGTGAGGAAGATCTCCTGAGCACACCTTAATACATGTTAATGTGTTAACGTGGAGCTGGTTAGAAACTCTGCTGATCACCTAAACTTCACATACAGTCCAAAAGTCACAGAGACTGATTTTATTCATAAATGATCTAAACAGTTAATAATGAAACAGCTTCAGTGACCAGTGTGTGTGCAGGGTTTTTATGTCTCTGTGCAGGCGGCTCAGGAAAATCTACTGAGAGATTTTAAGACATCCTTCAACAAATTCAGCTGTTACTCGAGGCAGATTGAAGCAGTCTTTGCAGCAACATTACCTGCTCTCCACCACAAAATGCAAAAACACACCATGATTTGCTTCCTCGTTCACCAATACCTGCATGGATGTTTCACCCAGTCAGAATCAGAATCACCTACAGACTCGTGCTCGCTACCTGCATTCTGCATGATGCCACGCCCACATTTTTTCCATATTAGGAAACAAGTTTACCTCAGTGTGGATCGTGGAGAAGACACTGAAGTTGTTCTAAGGTCGCACAGGCCCAGAGTCCGGTCGGAAAAATGTGTATTCCCAGACTGGTTGGAGAGTGGTTGCTGGAGGTTGCTGTGTGACGCTGGTCACAAAGAAGTGGAAACAAACTGGAAACGGAGAATGTTCCCCTTCAAAGTAAAAGCCGCGCCTTTCACAGTCGGTCTCTATTTGTGATTTGCAACGCACCTTTCACAGTTTCACTGCTGCTCAGTGACCAGTTGGCGAGTGTTTGCAGACAAGTCAGCGTCTTCCATGCAAACTGCAGCAATCTGCTAGCAAACAAGGTAAATCACAGCGAGGTTTGCTGTGCAGCAGAATTTCAGAGTGAAGGTGGAGGAAGCCAGAACAGCGTTTCAGTGGGACTGATGACGGCACAGGTCCCGTCGAAGGACGTCGGGCCCTCATGGAGTCTGATTGTGACAGTTTGGTCATAAACAAGCAAACGAGTTGCCCTCCGTGGGGCTCTGACACTGTTTGTCCTGCTCCTCCTCACACAAAAGAGCAGATGTTGTCCAGCTCTCCTCATGTAACGGCCCGTCTCCTGGTATCTCCTCCACACTCTGAGACTGTGCTGGGAGACAGGAAACCTTCTTGCAGCCTTTTCGGGGTTGTCTTGTTGTTGTCTCTCCAGTGCACCTGCTATGATGAGCGAGTGTTCCCTTCACTTTTTGTAAGACTTTTCTCTGTTGGTGCTTACAGAGCAGGATTCATTTTGTTGATGTTATTTTAAAAATCGATGGTTTCCTGTAACTGTTGGCGTCTTCGCTTCCTCCTCGCTGCCCTGCAGGAGTCTGCTCACTCCGCCCACCGTACTGACGGTCTGATCTTGTCCTGCTCCCAAAGCTGGGAGTGAAATCAGTTTATAACTTTATTGGCTTTTGAATTTGTGTGTTTGTGGTCAAGTGGTCAGCTCTCTGAGAGGCTTCAGGCTCAGCAATAAAGAGAGGAAGCTCTCAGAGTCAGTCTCTTCTTTCTACTCATGTAATGATGTTGTAGAGCTGAGGACTCGTTTTGCTGCAGGACTTTTGTTCTTCTTATAACTGAACTCTGCAGAATGAATCTGCAGCCAGAGGATAAGAAAGCAAACACCTAAAATGCCTCAAAAATGAGCTTTTAAAACATTTTTCCTCATATAAATTCTTCCTTTAATGAAGCCAAAGCAGCACTGCGCTTTTATTCAGAGGGGATTTGAACCTCTCCTTTGGACTTTCCTTGTAAATGAAATCGATTAGCTGCACTCAGTGTTTGTCTGTGAGCTCTCACAGGTGAGCTGAATGGATTTCCTCTTCATCAAACATTTATATGCTGCCCTGTTTACCACCAGCAGCTGCTGCTGATCACTAGAGTTAACCTGACCCTCAGAAACATTTCCCATATCATCCACAGTCAATGCTCACGCTTCATCATATAGACCTGTGCAAATCAACAACAGAGACACAAAACAGCTACAAAGAGATGTATGATGTCCACAGAGAGACAGGAAAAGACTGCAGAGAGACTCGAATAGACACAAAACAGCTTTGAAGATATTTAAAATGTCCATCAAAGGGACTCAACAACAACAAAGACACAAAATGACCATGAAGAGATGCAGGAACACAAATGTATATTGTATGTACATAAGAGACTCAAAAACAGGCATGAAGAGATTCAGATCATCTTTAGAGACACAGTCTGTCCCTGTATATTTACTGGTCTTGACTCATTATAGTTTCTAGTTTACCTGTTCCTGTCCTTACCTGTGCCAATTTTTTGTCTTTTAGTTACTTCCTGTTTTCCTTTGAAGGTTTAGTTATCTCATGTTCCTCCGTCTCCTGGTTTCCAATCAGCCGTCTGTGTATCTCTAGTCTTGTTTCGGGGTTTTTACCTGAGTTCTGAGTTCCAGCTGTGTAGCTGCAGTGCTGTGAAAAAGTCTTTGCCTCCTTCCTGATTTCTTAGTTTTTTGCATATTTGTCACACTTACATGTTTCAGTTCATCAAACGTGTGACAAATATGTGAAGACATAAGAAATCAGGAAGGGGGCAAAGACTTTTTCACAGCACTGTAGCTGCAGCATGTTATTTTTGGTCTGTAAGTCCATCAAAGTCTTTTTTGTTACACCTCCATCTCATATATACGTGGCACTCTGTTTAAGCTTCTTGAACCTGCTGCTGCAAGCTGCTTGGTCACCCACCTCCACCTGTTCTGTCTCTTTTCATGGCGTTTCTGTTGCCGTTGGTGCTGCTGGGTTTCTGGTGCAGAGCTGCAGCTTCTGCTGGTGTTCAGCCAAATGTTGCTTATTCAAATCATGACTGAGAGATGCAACATGTAGGAACCACTGCTGAATCTTTATGATTAAAATACTTCCTCTTTCTCCTCCACAGTGTGTCTTTTGTCATGTCTTCCTCCCCTCACCCCCAACCGGTCTCTCAGATGGCTGCCCCTCCCTGATCCTGGTTCTGCCGGAGGTTTCTTCCTGTTAAAAGGGAGTTTTTCCTTCCCACTGTTGCCAAGTGCTTGCTCATAGGGGGTCGTCTGATTGTTGGGGTTTACCTTACAACGTAAAGTGCCTTGAGGTGACTGTTGTTGTGATTTAGTGCTGTATAAATAAAATTGAATTGAATTGCTAAAATTATCCATGTTATTCGTTTTTCAGCACTCACTGATGCAAAGTTTGTTCACAGATATTGACGGAGTGGGTGCAGGTGCTTTACTGACTCGCCTTTAATAACATCAAATCTGGAGGTGCTGTATCTTAAAAAAGTGAATCTCTGCAGCTGTGTGCAGGTAGCAGTACAGTGGACCAAACAGCCAACTCCTGTGGGTTTACACGTGCGCCCTGAATGTGGTTATTTTCATACAGAATATGAATGAAAGCATCGTTGGTTAAAAAGGTTAAAGAAGTAGAAGTCGAGCCTTTAATATGAGCCACATGCTGCAAACGCCCTCAGGGAGCCTCCACTGTTTAATCTCTCAGCCTCCTCATGTAGTTTTAATGCAGCAGCTCAGGTAGTCAGCCTGACACCTGACCCACACACACACACACACACACACAGTGAGTGAATGGGAACATGAAACCAGCCCACCTGACGCCGCCGGACTCTCTGGTTTCTCTCCTCCAGGCTCTGTTCAGCGCGACTTCTGGTCACCTGATCTGTCCCCTGTGTCGAGGAGGAGTGTAGGAGGAGGAGGTGGTGGAAGTGGTGCAGGTGCAAGGAGCCTCCCCCTGGCAGAGGTGGGCGGAGTTTCCCCGCCATGGACCAGAGACCGGGCCGTGTTGAGGAAAACGATTTCGGTTGACGACCGTCTGCTGCAGCCGGTGGGCGGCGAGCAGCGACACCTGAGGCTGCTGAGCCGGCTGGAGAGAGGCAGGAAGAAACTCCGCAACATCCACGTGAGTCTGGATTTCTTCTTCTCTGATTATCTTTTACAAAACCTGATCCCATTTTTCATTGTCAGAAGACACTGAGGACAGAAAACAGGTTCACACCTTTTCTCAGGACACCTGTTCAGTGGCTGAATGTACGTTTACCTGTCATAGCTAACAGGGCTTCCTACACACAGGAAGCTTTTGTAATACCATCTCATAAATCCATATTTTATTCAAAGTAGAACACAGGAAACATATCAGATGTTTAAACTTTAAACAATATGAGCTCATTTTGAAGTTGATGGCCGCGTCCTCTGGACTAAGGAGGAAAGGGACCATCCGGCTCATTATCAGCGCTCAGTTCAAAGCCTGCATCTCTGATGGTATGGGGGGGGGGCATTGGTGTCTATGGAACTGGCAGCTGGCACATCTGGAAAGGCTCCACAGGGCTGAAAGGCATACACGAGTTTAAGAGCAACATCTGCTCCATCCAGACGTCTTTTTCAGGGAAGCCTTCATATTTCAGCAGAACGATCTATTCTAACAGCCATACGAAATAAAGCATTTTATAACATGAGGTCTTAAAAGTGACTCAAAATGTCCTAACAAAAGTTCTTCAGCCTTTAATTTAATACCTAAACCTGCAAAGACCCCGATTCAAGCAACAAACAACCCATAATGCACCACTCTCCATCAAAGACTGCACTGGAAAGTCCAAAATGTTGGCAAAAAGTGGTGAAATGAAAGCAACAGAGTGACTTAAATTCTTTGAGGTGATGGACTTTAAATGTGTGAAGAGTTTAAGTAGGTTAAATGCAGCGATGAGGATGACTCGGCTCTCTGAACAGCTTTTATTTGAGAGTTAGTAGTTGGTCTCTCTGCTCGTGCTCAGTAGGATAATTTTTGTCGCTGTGCTCAGAGTGTTTGTGTGTTTTTGTGTGTTTCTCCTGTTTTTTGTTTCCTGTTGACCTTCTGTGGTGAAACTCTCAAACTCTGATGGTCGGTCTGTTTGTTTTCTGCTCGGAGAGCTTTAACCCGTCTCCAGCGCGGCCTCGTTGAACCTCTCCGGTTACGCTCGTGTTGTGGTGAGTCAGCGGCCGACACACAGCCTCAGATTAGAAGCTTTTACCAAATTCACGGCTTCACACAGTGGAAAATGTGGCAGCAGAGCGCTGCTGACCTGCTGCAGCTCCGCATTAATGAAGGGTAAACTGGAGCTTGAGACCTGAGGAGGTTCAGATCAGAAACGGTGACCCCCCGAGTAAATCTTAGTGTAGGTCAGGGGTCATGAACCTGGCTCTGGAGCCTCATGCAGCTCTTTGGCTCATCTCCAGTGAATCTAACTAGTCAGATGGTGGGAGTGAGCGGATCCTTTTCGATGACTCTTCAGGGAACAATGAGGCGGCGCTGATGTGATGTCACAGGAAACAGGATGACTGAGTGGGTTTTAGAGGAGATGACTGCGTCGCCTCAAATGTCACGTCACCTGTGAGGCAGCTGGTCATTGTTGTGTTGATGATGCCTGAGCAGCTTTCAGATGTGTGAGGAGTTTTTTAGGATGCTGCAGCGACGTCATTCATCGTGACTGATGGATGGAAAGTTTAAACACCTGTAATCTGTGATCGATTACAGGTGACAGATTGAAGCTGATGCTCACTTTGTGCCCCGGCAGCTGCGTCGGGATCATTTTTCTTCAGTCAGTGAAAATCTAAATTAATTTCTTTTGAGAAGACGAGACAAAGACGGCAAAGACACAACAGCACGAATAAAACGAGGACAAAGAAACAGGTGATGACAAAGGAGAGAAAACATAAAACATAAATAAAATCCACTGAAAGCTTCTCCTGTACCAAACGAGGCTCACAGCATGCAACAGAAACACAGATAGGGGGCGCTGCTGCACCCTCCATCGCAGCAGGATGAGTCTATTTCCTCGACATGGCAGCGACGTGTTACACTCTGGAGCCTCCGGTGGATGTTAGAGGAACTGCAGGAGGCTCATCAAACAGAAACATTATGAGCTGAACTGAAGACATGAATCACACAGTACTCTGTAATCCAGGTAATCCAACTACTCCAAGTAATCCAATGTGGTTCACAGCCTGAAGGCAAAAACTGTGATTTACTGATCGATCCACCTTCATCATCATCATCACCATCAGCGTCCAGACTCGTGCTCAGGCAACAATTACTCCTCATTTTAAAATCAAAATAAATGCCTCGATCGATCGATAGATACTTTATTGATCCTGTGTTCCAGCAGCAGCATAAAAAACAAAACTAAAATGAGTTTAATCGTAAACAAAAACCAGAATGTGAAAGCACCACAGTCCCACACTGAGGGCTTTATAATGTGAGGCAGGTAGTTTGCTGTCCATCTTCGTCAGTCTGTCCTTAAAGCTCAGACTGAATTTTGAGCTTTTCTTTAATCTCAGGGCTAATTTTGATGTTTGGTCACTTTAATTGCTTCCAGCAGTGAGAGCGGATTAATAATCTGACTTTTGGAGGCGTCGGTGTGTTTTTTATGAATTAAAGTGAAGGAAACGCGCTCAGTTTCTGTTTCCTGTTTTTGTCCATTTAACCATCCAGAGCCTAAAACTCATGCAGAGTGAGGCAGTGAGTGTTGCAGATTAATGATAATTCAATTAATCTGCAGATTAATTTTCTGATTGATTGATTTCTCGCTGTCTGTGAAGATCAGACGCTCTGAAACTCTGAGCGGGAGCAGCTGCTCCTCCGTCGTCTCTGTAAATAAACGATTTCCAGGCAACGCAGGCAGCCGGGTGATGGCGCAGAAGCATCCCGGTGACTCAGCGGCGCTCCCATCATAAACCCGAGGAAACGGCGCTTTGTTTGCGTGCAGGGCGGAGAGGGTGCAGCAGGCGAGTGCTGTATGCAGGACGGCCTCCTCACCTCCACCTGCACCATAAATACATCCTGTACCTTAAACTCCAGCCACTGGCTTTCTGGGAATTATTGACCTGATAATCAGACGCTGTGATTTCACACTGAATGAAGTCTGTTTGTTCTCTTCATGTTCTGAATGGCTCAGCAGGTTTTACAGTAACACCACCCTGATGGAGGAACCACACCTACGGAGGCCCAGTGCATTCATTTAAAACTAAAAATACCAAGAATACTTTTTGAACTTTACTTATAAAGTCAAAATTTTCAGATAAAATAAATAATTCTGAGATAAAATCTGAATTTCAGGTAAATTATGAAATAAAAGTGGAATTATGAGGTAAAAAGGCAAAATTTTGTAAAATACAAATCAAATTGAAAAAGTTCAGAATTATGAATTTTGAATTGTGAAGAAATAAGTCAAATTCAGAGGTAAAAAGTTTAAGTTATAAAGTTTTACGTTACAGAATAATCTGGCAGATTCTCAGAGAAAGTAATTTTTTAAAAGCCAAAATTTTAAATAAAAAATCCCACTATGAAATGAAAAGTGAAATTATTATTATATAAAAATACAAAAATTCAAACCTTTTTTGGGCAAATAAAAAGTCTAACATTTCAAGTATATTTTATTTTGTAATACAGTATAAAATTATAATATGAAAAACTGTGATTATGAGTCAAATTCTGAAAAAAAAATTATTAAATTAAAAAGTCAATATTTAAAAATAAAAATTGAAAAGTTGAAATTTTCAATTTATAAAAACAAATACATTAAAATTTTTATTTCAGTTTATTTATTTCAGGTCCCAGTTTTGAGTAAGGAGATTAAAAGGCAAAATGTCATCATTAGAAAAGTGAAAGTATGAATTAAAAATCTAAATTATTAATGAAAGCTTAAAATCTAAAAAAAATCATAATTTGATTGATGTTTTTATTTAATTATTCTCATATAACATAAATGGAAAAAAATCCAACTTTTTCATTATTGGCAGGAATGAGCTTCCATACTTCACGGTGTTTTCTGGCTCTGTGATGATAAGTTGCTGATTTTTAATTTATTCTTATTTATTCATGTTCTTTTTATCAGGTTATGTATTTATGAAGCATCACAGAATAAAAATTGTCATTAATAGTATAAGCCCTCTCCTCCTGAGCACCAGCAGGGGGCGTCCCCTCCTCCTCCTCCTCTGGTCCGGTGGAAGGACAAGTGGCGTTTGCAGGTCTGAGTGGAGTTTTTAAAGTTTATCATCATCACCATCATCATCAGTCTGACTGCGAGCCAGCAGCTTCCTGCAGAAACTGATGATTCATCTGAACAGAGGTGAGGCCTTCAGAGCTTCACCCACTGCGTCTGGCAGAAGAACTGAGGAGGCGTTTGTCGCTCTTCATCGTTTTAAATAGACATGGTGACCTGAGTCTTCAGTTTGCAGCGTTTTGTGGAGGTCTTCAAACAGCCTGACAGTCACCACAGTGGGAAGTTTTCTTCTGTATCTCAGTGTGAACCAACAGGAGCATCAGGGCTCCTGCAGGTAAAATCAGCCACCTGACCCCCTCACAGTCAGCTGAGTCCTTCTGTGCAGTACCGTCAGTACGGTTTACTTCATTCTGTGAGTATTTTCAGAGTCATGAGCCCTCCGAGTACGCAGGGGTTGGGCTGAAATTTGGTTCTTTTTACTTAGTTTTACCAGCAGGTTTGAGCCCTCATAGCTTCATAAGCACAGGAGATATCCGCATGAAATGTTCGGGGCTATAAGATGAGCCTGGTATCCAGATGAGACCTTTCATAGACTCTAACTTTTTTTGGACCAGCCACCTATCTCCCATGGTGACACAAGCCTCAGGAGAACGATACCCAAGACGAGCCCGTCTAAATTCTGACTTTCCAGCAGCCCGTGGACGCCTGATTGGTGGATTCTCAGCGGTCTCTAAACTCATTCCAGGTCATAGTGGGTAAACCCCCCCCCCCACTTCCTGTTCCTCTTAACGGGACCATCACTTCCAACATGAGCATCATGATTTATTCAGCCACAGCTGAGCAGCGACTGAGACCATGAACTCATCAGGAAAGAGTTTACTGAGCTCAGAGATCGCCCCCTGCTGGACGTTAGAGGGAACGCAGGTTTAAGGTACTTCCATCATTTTTACACAGTCTGTGCTTCGGCGTTTATTTCTCAGGTATTATATTTTAAAAAGATCAATCTGTGTAATCTTACTGAATAATCCTGATGATGACGAGCAGCCTCAGCGTGCCGCGGGCGAGCGTTCGCTGCAGCGTTGCTTCGTGATCCTTCAGCATCATTGTTTGTGTTTTATCTGATTCTTTTTTATCTGATTTCCATCATTATTAACAGTTTTTTTATGACAACCACAAAATGCCTGTAAAAGTGAATAAATGACCACAAATGATTGAATTAAACATCAGAAAATGGACAGGTGGATATTTTAGGGGGAAGATGGACTGAATCGTACAGTTTTGAGGTGTGCAGTTTAATAAATTGTCCATTGGTTGGTTCTCCTGGAGTCTTCGGAGGAGTTTGCTTTGCGTGAGTTTCCTCAGACCTCCACACAGCAGGTTGTGGATCAGCTGAGCAGATAATAGAAAAATCCTGCACAAATGAAGGACGGATAGCCCCTCAAAGGGCCTTTAGAAAGAGAAGTTCCACGTAAAAATACATTTTTCTGATTGATTTGAGTGACCAGCTGCTGGCTTGGATTTTTAAACAGCCAATAAGAGGGTTACCGTGCTGAGGTTGGTGCTTTTACCACATGGTGTGATTTGCCCCACTGTTAGAGAATAATACCTTCATTAATGTGTGTGCTAACTGCAGCTGCAGGACTTTTCTTTCTCATTTTCAGACAGAAGTGAAGGAAATAACACTGCAAGCTTTAAGCTTCCTCTGCTCCTCCTGCTGCAGTCTGTTTGTGGCCTGATCGATGAGGCCGTGGACAGATGAGCAGTTTATCGCAGCGATGGGGTGATGTGGGCTGAAGGGACGGGACACGTTCCACACATGGAGTCCAGCATAGGAGGGATCTGTGCACGCGTCCTGTTTACTCTTACATTTTTCTCCGGCCCGCTCGCCGTCTTTGTACACAAACACTTACACAGTGGTGTATTAAGCTGCCGTGCTCCCGCGGGACTAATCATATCAGGGCACGAGTCAGCTAACTCTTTCTGAACATCCATTAAGCTGCTTCGCCGCTCCAAATCCTCCATGAATCACCCACCATGAAATCTTAGCTCCATAAATTCAGCCTGCCATCTTATTAAGACTAATCCCTTAAAAAAACACGGTGTGGAACACGTGATTGGTCCCTCCACCTCAGGAGTGTGTGTCTGCATGATATGAGAGTACTGCATAAACAAATGTGGAGGGCTTACCGCTGCACGCTGAGGCTGCTGCTCTGCAGGGACTCACAGCGAAGGAGGTTCAGATCACTCACTCAGGTCGACTCTTAATCATCAAACGTACGGTCACAGTTCCCAACACAAGTCGCTTTTTTGCTCATTTGAACCAGAACGTTTTCAGGTGACGGCTGCAGTGATGATGTCGGGGCTCCAGTAAAATGTTCTGCAGGCGCCACACGTGGCCCGAAACATTAAAGTGGATCAGAAAGCTGCAGCAGACGCCGCCGTCGTTCTGTCTGCAGAAAACTCAGCGATGTTTGAAACAGTCAGTGACACGATCCGCTGATTTCAGAACATGAAGAAGAAGAAACCGTCCAACACTTCCACAGCGTAATAAATCAAACAATCAGAGCCGTTTTCTGGTGATCAGGTCACCGCTGATCAGCCGGTCGAGCTCATGATGTCACTTCAGCTTCGCTCTGTGGCGAGGCAGTTCACACGTTTAAAGATTACTTCTGAGGAAAAGAGGAAGTCCTCAGAGGAGGTTCATGGATGTAGTGAAGGAGGACATGCAGAGGAGGATGCTGGGATAGGAGGAGATGGAGGCAGGTGATCTGCTGTGGGGACCCACAGTGGATCAGAAGGATGAACATAATAAAATTTTCTTTAATTCATTTACAGTATTTTTAAAGCTAAATGATAGATTTCATTGGTTATTTGAAAGACACAGTAAATCCACTGCATGCAGGCTGGAAACAGTTACAGGTGGTCCTGACAGGCCCTAAAAGTGATTGTCTCATCACTGATCGCTGATGGCTGCTCGCTGGTGGGCCTTCCAGTCTCCGGTTTAATACAGAAAATAAACTAAATTAAAATAAACACCCAAACACGTTCTCATCGAAGCTGTTCTGTTCCTGCACCATGCAGCAGGAGATCGTCCTGGAGGTCAGGTCACAGTTACATGGTTGGTGATGAACGGTCACTAACTTTGGATCTCAGTGAAATCTGACGCCTCTTGAATTCTGAACTCTGTATTGTGGAGCTGGTTAAAGTTTAATGTGTGATTGGATGGAGCCTCCTCTCGGTGGGTTAATGTCCAGTAAAAAGCAGGTGAGTTTGGACATTTACAGCCAGTATGAGGCTCGTACCGACGGTCTAATCTATCTGTGAGACATGGAACAAACATGGGGCTCCGCCCAACTGGTCTTACTCAGAGTGATGAACGCCAGACGTTTAAAGGCGCCTCTATCATTCCTCTCCTCCCGGCCCGGTGTGCTGCATCCCATCCGTGCCCACGCCAGTCAGCTTGTCAGTCACCCAGTGGGCGAGCCCGCCAGCCGGCGCTCTGAGGTGCCAGAACCGGCGGCCGCTGCCAGGAGGGACGGCTCAGCCTCCCCCGTCTGCGGGCTCCCCGCCCGGCCATGAATGCTGGCATTGGAGGGCTAATTAACCCGAGGAGAGGCCAACAAGCCGGCTACAGAGCAGCCTCTGACAAACCTCAGAATAAAGCCTTGTTCAAATTAGAGAGGTGAAGTGAGAAGCAGGAGCAGGAGGGGCTCGGCTGTCTGCGGTCAGCGCGATCGGCCCGCCGTGTGGTGAATGTACAGGAGAGGAGGAGGTTATATTAGTTCAAATTAGCGGCGCAGCGGTGAAGCTTGACAGACAGACTGTGTGCGGCGTGACTCAGTGAGGTCACATCAGGTCAAATCACAGCAGATTGAAGTGGTTATCAATACAGATGATTGATTAAATGATATGAGAGTTTAGTTTTCTGGTTTTCTTAGAAATGATCAAACTTCTTTGTGTCCTGGAGGAGGCTCTCCTTCTCTGCTTAGACTCAAATAAGTGAGGTACATGTGAGATTTACTGGCAAAAAGATAAAAATGATGCGCTCTGAAGAAAAAATCGTGAACTTCATCAGTGAATCCGATATGAGGGTCTGTTATATTAACTGCTGATTTTACAGCAAACCTAAACTCTTAAAGAAGTCAGCTGTTTTTAAAAACATCCTAATAAAATTCAATTCAATTCAGTGTTATTTATATAGCGCCAAATCACAACAAAAGTCGCCTCAAGGCACTTTATTATTGTAGGGTCTTTACCTTACAATATACAGAGAAAAACCCCAACAATCAAACGACCCCCTATGAGCAAGCACTTGGCAACAGTGGGAAGGAAAAACTCCCTTTTAACAGGAAGAAACCTCTGGTGGAACCAGGCTCAGGGAGGGGCAGCCATCCGCCGCAACCGGTTGGGAGTGAGGGGAGAAAGACATGCTAAAATATGACTTCAGTCCTCAAAACCTGGCACAGACGTGCTATTGTTAGTTAAGCTGGCGTTTGACTCATAAGAAAACCACCAACATTACCGTACGTTTCAATACCATGTTTCCTAAAAATGTGTAAAGCATAGACTGTAGCTAAAAAATAGCCACTGTGACGTCACCCCCTGCTTTCTGGACACAAAACCAAACCCTAGCAGACAGCTAGGATTAACCACGCCCCTAATAATGCAGAAATGACTTTACTTTTTGCAGCAGGCTGTAACCATGTTTATTTTAACATGAGCGTCTATGGGGACTGACTCACTGCTGGAGCCCCCAGTGGACATTAGAGGAACTGCAGCTTTGAGAGAGAAACTACAGAAACACCGCCCTCTACAGGCAGAGAGAAACTACAGAAACACCGCCCTCTACAGGCAGAGAGGACTATATTACCATAACCTTTTATTTCCATGCCCCTGTTATAAATAAGAATATATGTTCATTAAGGCACTGCTCCTTCTTATTACATGAAAGTCCAGTCCTGCCAAAGTTCAGCTTCAGCTGATATCTCTTTAACACAATCCACAGAAAATTTTAAAGTGTTTTTAAACCCCAAAATTTGCAATAAGTACCTTTAAACTGAGAAAAGATAGCTGTAACTCCACAAATCCTAGGTGCCTTTGCTGTCCCTGTCTATAGCTTTCTTACACACTGAGGTGAACAGAGAAGTAAAATAACTTTTTTTGTATCTTTAGAAACAGAGTTTACAAGCTGCAAAGCAAAGAGGTCAGAGGTGGTGGTCCAGCCCAGTGCCATTAATTGAAAGTAAAGTCTGGGCTGCGTCCGTCACCCCCACATCTTCCGACAAAGACGACTTCCTTTGACATTAAAGCGTGAACAAAGACGAGCTGGCTGGGCGTGTTGACATTCAAAGAAATACCAGCAGAGCGATGGAGGAAGTGAGCCGACAGCAGGATGAAGGCTCGAGGTCTGAGACCCTCCGTGTCTTTGTTCTCAGAGCGAGTCCATGATGATCTGAAGGGTTTTATAGGCACACACCTGGACGATGTGCAGGGTAAAACTTAACCCTTTAAAGGCTGAACCGTGAAATAATTGCCAGAAAATTCTCATTTTTTGAAAATGGAGTGTTTATTGAACCTTCTGACAAATTTAACAAAAAAAAGAAATTAAATATTAATTTGCATAAATGATTTTTAATTTGCATCATATTTGTCACATCCGTTTTTTTTTTTTTGCAATTCATTGCTTAAAAATGTGTGGTGCAATTTATTTAGGTTTTTCAGGAGGAAAGAAATTACACTGATGATGTAGAGGTCTCAAAAACTCATATCAAATACGATACACTCGGCATTAAAGGATTAAAGAAAAATAAAGTTTCTGTTAAGCAGCATGGACTCCATGACTATATGCCGACCAATCAGAAGGCCTGTTTTGAGCCTGGAAAAGCTCCGTTAAGAAGTTTAAAGAATCAAATTGAGTCATTAAATGACTTTTGTTTGTGAGAGATGAGACAGGTCCTAATGCTGTATATGCAGTAACTGCTGGGTCATTCCATAGAAAATCAGTCAAATCTGACGCCTCAGAATCAGCTGATTTTTTTCTACAATAACCCGAGTATATGTAATGAAGCCATGAAAGTTAATGTATGGGGTGGGTCCACGTTCTGTGCTTTTTCAATGATTATTCCAGCATTTTGAACCCTCCTAACCTCATGAGGACAGGAGATATCCAGGTGAAATTTTCAGGGCTGGAAAACACATTTAAGCTCTGTTAAAAACTGAAACCAAATCACTTTTACGCTCCAAGAGTCACAGTCTGAAGACTGAATCTGGATTCTGTTCTCTGCTGTGAGCATCAGTGTGATGGTTCTATCACAGTCTGAAGAAACTGTGACTCGAGGAGCAGAAACCAGCATCGCTACCCTGGATGTTTGATCTGTTTTCTGGAGAAAACAAAGTGCATTCTGGGTAAACTTTCAGGGCTCATATCACCATGTGGGGTAGGTGTCTGCTCAGAACCGGTGAGGGCAGATGAAAGGTCTGATAATAATAATATAATGCTAATAATAATGATAATGCTCCACCTGTCAGTCAAAGAGGCCACGCCCCAATTTAAACAGGTGAGTTATAAAAACAGGTGTTATGAAGGAGGAAATTATCTCTAGAGACTAAAACAGTTTTTTGTATCAGGCTGTAAACGTGTTTATTTTAACATGGGATTCTGTGGGGACTGACTCACTGCTGCCTCTGCTGGACACCAGAGGAACTGCAGCTGTTGGTGCTCACAGTTCCAGATTTCTTTTTTTTTTGGTTCACTTATGAAAAAATCCTTAAATTAGATTTTTTTTAAAGTTAAAAAACTGTCTGTAAACGTTTGCTTAAAAATACCAGTTATCCTGATCTTTAATGATTAATCTCATTTTAATCAGTTAATCCATTCATATTGTGTTGCTTATCATCGTCCCGTTTAATTAGATCAACGATGATTATTGATTTTACAGTTTTAACGATGCCCAATTCTGCAGATGTTCCAGGTTTCTGACAGGCTTCTGAAGGCTTTAGGTGGACGTATTCATCACGGAGCTGCTGTGTGGCTTTGTATCAACAAGAAATCACCTCAGAGAAGGGTCGTCCTTTGAGAGGAAGCTCCTCACAGGAAATTGAAATGTTCTTTGTACCGATTCAGAGGAAAAGGAGGTGAAGGTGACCGATTAAACTCAGAGGCTTTGGCAGATGCAGATGAAGGCAGGCAGAGGAAGTCAGAAGAATAAGTCTGTGATGAACACTGGCAGGAATGAAGAGATGAAGCTGCCGGCCTGTTTTATGTCCCTGCTGTGGTTCCAGGCCGGAAACAGGTTTATTCATGCAGAGTTCAGAGTTATGCACGCCTATCTAATTCTTCACAATCACAACAAAGCAGTCCCTGCATTACATAAGTCCTTCATTTGCCTCTGAACACCAGCCTGATGTGGATCCATACTCAACAAAAACAGACCTCAGGTTTCTTTTATTGACCAGTTTTGATCTATCTTTACAAAGGCCTGTAATTATACAGGAAACACTGGGTAAGCTGTCTTTTTCTTCTGCCTGTGGCTCTCGGCAATAACCTCGTCTTTTGGTCGGCGTCGGGGGAGAGCGAAGAGAACAAAACCTGCTGGACTTCCTGCTGCCACCCTCATCGTGGACCAATGAACAGCAGAGCCAGTCGGAGGGAGAAGTGAGAACATTTTCAGTAATAAGCACCTTTCTGCTGTCTGCAGGCACGAAGGCTTCCAGGAAAAGCGGAGCGTGCTGAGAAATCTGAATCTCAATCGGACAGTGATGGACGTTTTCAGAGAACTCCTCCGTCCTGCCGAGGAGCACTAAAGCCCGATGAAGTGCATAAATTTCAAATGAGACGGACTAATGAAGGTTGAGTTGTGCCCATTAACCCGTCACGCTGCTGTTGTGCTGCTCACAGGTGTAATTTCATAGAGAGGAGGTGAGCGGCTGTCAGGAAATGCCTGAAGTGGCTTCAAATGTTTGTTTTTCTCAGAGCTGATGCTTATGAGATGTTTCTGCATTGAAACATCTAAAAAGATAGTTTGATTAATGTGCCATCAGGTTAAAGTAGAGCTGTCAGTTTGATATGAGTCCTTAAACTAAAGAAAATCTGTCCAAAAATCTCTTTTTATTTTTATTTTTACCAGTTAGGTTTGGAAGAACGCTCATGGTTTGGGTTTAGAGAAATGAAGGAATCTCACATTAAACACTGTTTCAGATTTCCAGATAATCGCCTGTACCGCTGTATTATTTAGTTTTGAGGACAGAGCGTTGGTATGGCTCTGAGTATGAGCTGAGAGATGAGAGCTGACAGGATGCTCTCTGAGCTGAGACGGCAGCAGAGGAGAAAAATACGACTCTCAGCGTGTCGGAGGAGGAGCCCCGCTGGGCGCCACATCGTTTGAGCGTCTTCAGGCCTTCCAGCATCTCTCAGGCGATGAAGAGGGGGGAGGAGACCTCAGAGAGCCGAAGCACTGTGTACAGATGGCAATTTTCCCTCGCAGCGTCCTCTCCGGTCGTCAAGGCGACTGAATATTCTCACCCTGAATCAAACTGACCCCCTCCTCCTCCTCCTCCTGCATCCAGCATCCTTCACGCATGGAAGGGCTGAGCAAACACTCTTTATTTCCCCCGAAGGGGAGCAGGTAAAGGCTGCTAATGTTTAAACAAGTTTATTAGGAACGCCAGGTAACTACACAGCAACTCAAAAACTGAAAAGCAACCCAAACTGTTCAGCTTTTAACCAGGTGTTTTATTTTATGCACACATCTAAATGCATCTGACACCAGAATCACAACGTGCAGCCTGTCAGACATGAGGTATTTAAAAGGGAATTTACAGCATTAAAAATATGAAAAAACACCAAAACCGGCAGTTCCTCTAATGTCCAGCAGAGGCACCAGCAGTGAGTCAGTCACCATAGACTCCCATGTCAAAATGTCCAACTTTACAGCAGAAATAAACATGTTTACAGCCTTTTCTTTAAAAACTCACCTGTTTAAATAGTATTAAAGTTTAAAGTTTGCATTATTAGGGCCTTGGCCTCTTTGACTGACAGGTGGATGGTGACACAGGTGGCTGTTTGGAGTCCCTGAACTGGACCTCTGGACCGTGTTTGTGCTGTTGGAGACTTTTGGAACATTTTTAATGCAGTTATCTGACCAATAATATTCCTGTTGTGTGGTTAATGATACTAACAGACTGTCCAAGAAGGCTGAGCTCCGGTTTTGGTGCTGAGTGAAAATCAACGCTCCCATTCAGTCTGTGGATGCAGCTCGATAACCCCTCGTCCAAATATAGTCACTTCTGACTCCACAAAACAAAACAAAATGCTGACCTGGAGACTTCAAAGTGTGTAGAAATAATAAGGTGACGTCACTGTGACTGTGTCCATCTTACAACCTGCAGTTACCCTGTAAAATTAACTGACCTCTGGTGGTTGTGTGAAAAAGTGCACTTGTGGGTGACCTGGCTGCCTTTTTTCCTCTTCTCTGTGGACCAGCGTAGCCATTACAGGACTTACCACTCTGAGGGGTCAGATCAAATAATCTGTATTCTGAACAGCGCACAGTGCTGTGGAAAAGTAGCTGCCCCCTCTTGTTAAATCATGATATTAACTGTGATTAACCACATTTTTTGTAAAGCTGAGTTCAGTTTCACTGTCACACCCAGGCCTGATTACTGCCAGACCTGCTGAATCAAGAAATCACTTAAACAGAACCTGTCTGACAAAGTGAAGCAGGCTAAAAGATCTCAAAAAGCAACACATCATGTCACGATCTAAAGAAACAGCTGAGAAGCAAAGTCATTGACATCTATCAGTCTGGAAAGGGTTACAAAGCCATTTCTAAGGCTTTGGGACTCCAGTGAACCACAGTGAGAGCCATTATCCACACATGGAGAAAACTTGGAACAGTGCTGAACCTTCCCAGGAGCGGCCGGCCTACCAACATTACTCCAAGAGCTCATTGACGACTCATCCAGGAGGTCACAAAAG
>VUQS01031780.1:0-14491 GCA_015108495.1 Heterochromis multidens | reverse complement strand
TTATTAGCTTAAAGAGCAGGGGAAGGGAGTTTTCAACTGATGTATGGCAGACTTCAAAGATGGTTTAATCTGTCAGTACACATGCCCTGTACAGGCTATTTATACTGGGGAGCCATGATTCTTCCAAATGACTTCCTCTATCTACCCCTCCGTAGCTCAGGGTTTTCTGTTTGTCAGTGTGTCTAGACAGCTGAGATGGCTCTTCCTGTGCTTTAACACCATTTCCCCTGGCTAACACAGAGGATTTTTGATCTACTGTGAGTGATGAAAGCATAGTGTATTTGATGTGTGCTGTTGTTTTGTAAGATGTCCCGTGTGCCTTTTCAGCTTATTGCATAATTGGTGCTGATTTCTGGTGGTGCAAGTGGGAAGTTCAAAGGAAGAAAGGAAACTGAAGAAGACACTTTTGCACCCCTAACCCCCCACCCCCTTTTCCCCTGTGCGCTAACTCCTGTTTTCTATATTTTAAATTCAAGCACAAATTCAGTTCTGGTTACATAATAGCAATGTGACACAACAAAAACTTTGTTTATCCTCAGTTTATTAAGGCTTGCACTATTTTCACTTACTGTATTGACTCCTGATTACCTCAAAGAACACATGTTGACATGATTGATAACTATCATCATGGAATAAACATGCACTTAGAGTCAACCCCTGGAAATACACAACCCCGATTCATCTGTGCTTAGCAGGAGACCTTTAATGACCACTTTTTTTAATGATAGATATAGCGTAAAGATTTATTCACAGAGTTGATGTCAGGGCTCATCTGTTTTTTGAAAGTGTGTGTGTCTGGTTTGATTTCCAATGTGATATAATTAGTTTCACTCTGAGAAATTTTTACAACTGGCTAGACACACATATTGTATGCACAACACAATGCAAAACAACCCTGTAAAGTACATGAAGAACACCAAATCTATCGGCCAAGTGACAGGACATTGACAAGAAAAAATATATGCTACAGTACATCCTTTAAAACTGTTTTTCCTAAACATTTCAAAAAACACGGCTCGTCTAAATAGTTTTTTTGATGGCAAATACTGTCACGCAACATGCAAACAAATATGAATAAATATCAGTATTAAGTGTAATGTTAGTCTTTTCCTGATAATTAAAAAAGAAAGCCATCAGTTATTTTTTTTTTTTTTTCGATTTTTTATTTTGGGGCTTTTTGCCTTTATTTGACAGTTCAGCGGTGAAGAGTAGACAGGAAACAGGGGGAGTAAGCAGGGAAAGACATGCAGCAAAGGCCCAAACAGTTATTTTTACTGACTTTTTACTGGTAGTTTTGTTTTGTGGAGTTTTTAAACAAATATTTAACTTAAGTGATTAAAAAAAGTAAGTATGCTATTAGTATCCCTACCTCATTCACATTCAATATTTGTGGATACAATGACAAACTGTGCTCACTGACTGATTTTCATTAGTGTTCCTGTGTCTATGATTCCCATTACAGAATCATGTAGGTTTTGAATGTGGTGCTGCCTGAGGGCAAGTCTTATCTATTGTGTACAGAGATTTCTTCAGATTCTCTTACACTTTTAATATTATGTACTGCAGATGATGAAATCCCTGCATTTTGGCATTTTTCTTTATTTCTTAAAGAGTTATACTTTTTTTTTAATACCTAATCATGTTACTAATTAACTTAATTATTTGTAAGATATTCCAGTTGTTTTTTAAAATATTACTCCAGTCTGTAGTTACTCCTCTCCCAACGTTTTTGAAATGTGTTGTTGGCATCAAATTCAATGCTCAGAGTTCTCAGTTTGAAAATTTGATGCGCTATCACTAATTAAATATGAGCTTTAATGATTTGCAAAGTATTGGATTCTGATTTTATTTATAGTATGATACACAGTGAACAACTTTTTTAGAAACAGGGTTTTATTATTATTTTTTCCAAACTTGGCACACTGGGTGATGAGACCACCTGGATTTCTGTTGCACCAGATTTGGTTTGCTGCTGATCTGACTTACAGGTATGAGTTTTTAGAACAGGTTCAAAATTCTTAGTGTTGGCTGATCATTGTTAAAGTAAAGAAATGTCAAATTTTCTCAAGTTTTTCAAATTTCAGTCAGGGCAGCCTGTTGTATTTCTTTTCCAAAGTGACCAGTGTTGTTCACTTTGGCTTTACAGCTGAATTTGGGGATGATTTTCAGGAGGAAATTTCAGAAATTAACACTTTATAACAGTACAGCCAGCAACTAAGGGCATAATAACCCTGCAATTAAATGTAATTTAAAGATATTTCATTTGAAATTACAGGCATTTTACAGAAAAGGAGAGATGCATTCTGCTGTAAGAAATTTACAGTACAGCATAAGTAATTTTAAGTACTGCATAATTTCATAGTAATTTTTCAGAACAACAAAGAATTTATCACCATCTTACATAGTAAATACACTGTACTTTTCAGAGCACGGGCCGTATTATGGAGTGATTTAACCTTGCCTAACTTCCAGTTATTTTACAGGAAAGGAGACACAAATTATACTGTATATAATTTTAAGTACAGTTAAAAAGTTTAAGTTAAGTTAAAAAGAACAATTGAATAATAAAAAAAATCCATTATGCAAATCAACATAATGAATATTAAATAATGAAAAATTAAGATGTAAAAAGGTTAAGTCACTCCATAATACAGCCCGTGCCCTGAAAAGTGCAGCATACTTATGATGTAAGATAGCAAAATATTCTTTGTTTCTCCAGAAAATTACCATGAAATTATGCAGTACTTAAAATTACTTACGCAGTATTTAAAATTAATTACACAGTATTTATAATTACTTACAGTGTACTTACAGAGGAATTACACCCTTAGTCACGGGCCGAATTTTAAAGTGTTACTGAAATTTCAAAAAAATTGCCCAAGACTTCAGAGCAAACAAAAGCACTAGACACACTAGAATTTTTAAATCTAAAATACAGATTAGCATAAGATGTCAAGAGCTGGAAGAAAGCCTGCACCTAATATCAATAACCACTTGTCAGATTTAGGGGTTACAAGCGGATATTCGTGGTCCCAAAAGATAACAGCTGCCTGGCTTTTCCTCTAGTACCACTATTGGACCAAAATTCAGAAAGACTGTCTAATTCTAAAAGGCAAATTGTAATTATAATAAATAAACATACTGAGCATGAATGCGCAATGCCATGGTCCTGGGATGTTTTAGTTAGTATTTACTGTGTTTTTGTTCCTGTTTAGATTTTTTATTTGATATTCTTTCTGGTGTTTCTAATGTTCTGATGTTACCAGTATCCAAATTGTTTTTGAGTCCCTCCCTCTTCTGTGTTCCCATCTTTCCTGTCATGTTTAGTGTTAGTGTAAAGTCTCTGTGCTGGTTAATGTCTTGTGGTTGTTTCCCGTTTTACTGTGATAGCGGGTTTTCTAATGTCTCTCATTTTTGTATTTACTTTCTGTTTTTGTTTTTCCCTCCTATTTCTCGGATTGTCTTCACCTTTTTCTGATTACTTTCACCTGGGCCTTGTTCCCTGAGGGTTTCTCATCTCCAATCCTTTCTCTTTGTATATATAGTCCGGTGTTCCCCCATCTTTGTCAGATCAACTGGGCCCTATTCCAAAAAAACTGAGTTTAAAAATAAAATCTGCGTTGATTAACTCTGAGATCAGCAACTCTGAGTTTCCTGTTCCAGAATGGCTGATCAGAGGAAGTTCAATCAACTCTGAGTATTTTCACCTTGAGTTAAGCACATGCATGAGTAGAGAAAGAAAGCCGTCATCAATGGAGTGCCGATACCATGATTCATCTTGGCAAGGGGTAAACAAAGAGCAGAGCCTCTATTTTAATCCAGTGGACTGAGGAATATGAATGTGCGTCACTGCGGACCAAGACATTAATCTTAAAAAGCAGGAGGGGATAAAAGGGTCTTTTTTAAAAAATACTTTACATGGTCATCATTTACCCAACTTGAACTTTCATTAGATGAGGCTGGAATCCTAATGTTACATTTGATTTTTAAATCTAATTATTCAGCTGTAACCTGACAGGGACAAAATGCGGGAAACAGAAACTGAAGATAGAATATGGAGAAACAGATCAGACACAGTTTACTGATGGACCTGTGATAGTAGTTACCCAGGTAGCAATAGACAGATCCATCCTGAAGTCAGTTTATCAAATAAAAAAAAAATTTTTGCAACAATTTATGACTGTTTTATTGTTTTATATTGTTCAGTGAACATTTAATGTACTGATGGAATGTGACAATCTTATTTTTAAGATTTACAAAAACAACCTGTTCTTTAATGTTCCCCAGTGTAACCATTTATAATTTGACATAATATCAGCCTTCACTGATGGCTCTCTTACAGCCATAGCAGAGATGTTTTACTGTTAATAGTAAGAGTTCAGTAGTAGTGACTGTTTCACATTAAACTCAAAATGCATGGCAGCTTTCCAAATCTTTATTGAATGTAAAGTTTTATCAGTAAAGGCAAACATATTATAAGAAATGTCTCAGCTTTTATAGAGCTGTCTACATGTTGGTCAGCTAGATTTTAGATATTTCAGTATAGTTTTAAATAAGGAGTTGTAAGGAATTGCAATTCATTACAATTACAGATCGTGTCAGGACAAAAATAGCCACTCTGATCAGAGCCAAACTGGATCCGGGCCTGATCTGGTCTTAACCAATGATCCTTTGGTTCAGTTTTCGAGTCAAGTCATTTCAGCCTCATCTTCACTCAAATAGTCACATCATCTCCAAGATCCAAAAGTGACAGAAATGTTTCCATCAGTGTGTCTAATTATAACACAACAAATGATTGATCATTGATCAGCGTGTTGTGTGTCTAAAGCTTTACACAGATGAGTTTTATTTAAACATAGCTACAGTAACATACAGTAAATGTTAAAGACGAGTGAATGAGCGTTCATGTTAAGTATAAAAAATAGCAAACTAACGTCTAACTGGGGTTTCAGTGTTTGTAAAAACGTAAACACCTGCAGATTAATTCGCTCTGCTCTGAGCTTTGACAGTAACTTTATGAATGAGGAAAAGAATGAGTGTCAGCTGGTTCAGGTGCAGCAGGAGGGAAGGAGTCGGAGAGAAACTCTGAGTTTGTTGAAGAAAACCTGTCAGCCAGCAGATTAAGTTCACAGAGTCTGTTACCCCGGTAACTGAATCATAGTTGAAGTTAACTCTCTTTCTAGAACAGAAACTCAGGGTTAACAAACTCAGAGTTGTTAGCTAAACCTACTTCCTGGAATAGGGCCCTGTTGTGCTGCCCTGTTTTGGCTTGTGTGTTTTTCAATTCTGTGTTGTTGGTGGTTTTGGTTTTGATGATGATGGTGAGGAGGAGGAGGAGGAGGATTATTTATTTATTTTATTTTATTTTATTTTATTTTGTATCAGCTGGAAATAAAGCCTTCCTTTTGGTTATCTTTGTCTCCCTTGCTTTCTTGCATTTAGGTCCTCCACACTCTATTTTGACAGTGCAGAATATTTATTTTGGGATTCCTCTAGGGCCATCCTCAGACAAACATGTCACCTTGACAAAGAAAAATATCTCTTCATCTCATATGCAGTTTGTTTTGACATTTTCTAAGAACCTATTAATCTGAATGATCCAGTGTTCTTACAGTGTTTTACAGCTGTGGAAAGGAGTGAATAATGTTCACCTGCTACTGAAGCAGCTAATGTGAAGAATTAGTGTAATTGATTAAGTGTGTTTTAAATATGTCAGAGATGAATTTATCATTTAAAATGGGGAAAAAGACAGGCTGTTGAAAAATTACACAAAAACATGTGTCTCTCTATTGCATTAGATCATCTGGTTCGAAGGGCCGTATAGTAGAGTGCCTAAGTCCATAAATGAGTGGGAAAGACTGATATGTACAGTCTGTGCTTCATGAATAAAGAAGAGGCATTTATTTCTGCTAGAAAAATCTCTGCAAGAATAACAACCTGCAGCCTTTTCTTCACACAATGCTCTGGAGTCCTGGATTCTATTCTGAATCCATGCTGTTGCTAGCATGAATTTTTCTCTAACATGAAGTGTGACTTTGCAGTTTAATGCATGTGACAGTCTTTGCACATATGTTTCACATGTCTACTAAGAGCTGTTAACTGCTCTCGGAATAGAATCCTGTCTTCCTCTGCCCATGTCACACACACAAACCACAGAAGCAGAGGGTTTGTCTCCCACCACTCTATTGTGACTTCATTATCTATCATATTAATTTAGCGTTAGTGTGTTGACAGTGCTAATATGAACTTTTAGGACAGCTGTGGCTCAGGTGGTAGAGCAGCTCATCCACCCATCAGAAGGTCAGTGGATTGATCCCCAGCTCCTCCAGTCCGTGTGTCAAGGTATCCTTGGGCAAGTTGCCCCCGATGATCCATGGGAGTGTGAATGTGTGTGTGAATGTTAGATAAAAAGGACTTAGGCATATATAAAAGCACTGTATGAATGTATGTGTTTTTGGGTGAATAAGACTAGCAACAAAAGGCTTTGAGTGCTCAAATTGAGTAGAAAGGTGCTATATAAGTACCAGTCCATTTACCATTTACTTTGCATTGTCATTGTTCATTCTCCATAGGCACCACATATGTCTCCTCTGGTGCTGACTCATAGTTCTGTCTAATAAGTGTATTGACTCCATATCATATAGTATATAAGTATGTACTGTATGTAAGTGATCATAAAAGCCAGACAATGACCTAATTATCTAAAGGTTGTTGGAAGCTAGACAAAACAATGCTTACTGTAGGAGAAATCCTACACCAAGGTAAAACCTAGGGACTATATAAGGGGTAGATAAGTAAGTAAACCTTTTTTAAATATTTTTTTTGATAGAAAAATCCTTAAATACCTTGCCCTATATATTTAGAAAAAGGAGAAATTCTATATTTTTAATAAAGAGCTGTAAATATGTGTTGATTGTACCAAATGAATGAGTGAGACACCATACCATTAAAAAAAATCTAAATTACAAGGACTTTTAAAAGCCTCACTAAAACATAGGTATGCTATTGCCACCAAATTATTCCCTTTTTTACCAGAAGCTTTTAGATCAACACATCTTGTTGTATGATTACCTTTTTTCTATTAATAAAACATACATCATTATACCAAGCACTTCTCATTACAATATGTCAAGATGCTGAAAAGTCAGCATGGTATTAAAACTACAAAAAGGGTTGTCATTGTCTGTAGAGACACTGTAGCCCAGATAATTACAATCCATTGTTCATTATCTCGAGACTCAAACAATAAAACTATGCCATATTTACATCAGCAATTGCAGTTTTTTTCCCTAAATAAGTTCCTTGTTACATCATGAAATAAACTGAATTTGTTTTTAAAAGGTAGATTGGTGAAATAAGAAAGTTTTGTGCTATTACAAAAAAGTTTTCTTGTCAAAATTTTGTAATTTACTATCAAGAAATGTTAACATTTTATTATATATTATTTATTCTTTTTTTTGACAGTAATAGATGGAATAGATTTTAAAAAGTTAAAAAACAATCCCCATTCCACCTCCACCTCCACCTCCTGCACGTTCCCATTAAATTTTCACTTCATTTGCTCCATAGTAATTTTCCAGCAGTCCCTTAGGCTGCGCTTAATATAGCAAACATGAATAAGAACAGGCTACAGTACAAGCACGATCATGTAGTATTTATTTTTGTAATGGAAGGCAAAGGTTGAAGAATTTATGCAGGATTTAGAATAAAAGCTAAAATACATATCACATTAAATGCACTCATAACTTGCGTGGCCTTTAAGCTAATAGTTTGGTGACTTACAGTAATTTATCATAAGATGAAACAGCTTGTGAGCCCTTAGTCACCGCTCGACTTCATAGTATGATCATAAACAGATATAACCAGGTCCAAGGGATTGGATTTTGTTTTCTTCAGAGAGCTTCTCTTTCGGTTTATCAGTTAACTCTCATAACCCAATGTTATTGACATCAATAATTCTCCCTTTAAGTCATATCTAAATAGACTGACATGCAACAGTTTTTTTTGTTGTTGTTGTTTTTTTGGTTTTTTTTGATGATGATAAATAGATCTCGGGGGAAGTTGGGTGGTGATGGATGATGAAATATGAGCAGCTGTCGCATGCAGCAGAGCACTGAACAGAAGTTTGGAGGTTTACTGTAGCTCATTGTTCTTTCATTAAGCATTAGATAGTGAAAGGACGAAGCAGCTGCCTGTCAATGTGTCACTGCAACATGAACAAAGAGTCAAGTTTTCAGTCAAACCTTAGCTTTTTGTTTTGTCTTATGTTATTTTATGCTGGGCTATTGAATCATTATCCACAGACCAAAATTAGACTTTGTCATTAGAACATTTAAACCGCATATCTATTTCGGGGCACAATGGCGACAGTGTACTGTACACTGTACAGCTGTACACTTGATGTAGGCTAGAAGCAAAAACTGGTTTGATGAAATCCCAACTTGCCATTTATTCAGTGTTAATCACTCCGCTTCCTGCTGAAAGCTCATTAAATGACATAAACAATCTTCAAGTGATGATTGTCACAAATCATTTGATCTTTGAGCTACTATCCTCATATATCGTGATAATATAGGAGGGAACCCTTTACACGTATGATACACAAAATGTATGCACTCACTGAAATCAGAGGCAAACCTGACAGTTGATGTGGCCTTCTTACTTCTCTTATAACTGTATAATAAATACTGTATAACAAATACTATATTAGTAAATAATTATGTAATGATTAGTTCAAAATTACCTGTATGTCCATTTTGCTCCCCTAATTCTTCATGAATCAGTTCTTATGAACTCTGATCCAGACAGTGAATGGAACAAGGTCAACCGTCAAGTATTTATGCATGCATGCATCATGTTCATCATGTTCTTCTCCTGCTGTAATGAGTCAAAAGGACTGCTGTGCAAAAAAGCATCTATTACCACACCTTTAATGTTGCTGCCATTGCTTCTCCATAGCACAGTAACAAGTATAACTTGAGCTTTTTTTTTTTTAACATTTTGAACAATCAGATTACATTCTGGTGAGTCTCATTCATGAGATCTTAAAGACAGATCTTAGTGTGTGATTCTGGATGCTTAACCACTTAAAATTTTGTATTTTGCCCTCACTGTAGAATGAATTTAGCCTGTCAGTATCAACATATTTGGATGTGTTACCTCATGACATCAGTGACATCTTAATTTCAGGCTGTAGATCACTGTTCCTTATTAAAAGCTTTCTTTTGTTAAACCTACTGACTCACTGACTCCCATATGACCCAAGGTGAAGACACACCTAAGCAAATGCAATATTATCTTTATTTTAACTTGCCAGGTGGATCACTTAATGTTTGCAGGGAATATTAGTAACTTGGTTACTCATACATCTCTCTTACTCTGCCACGTGAGCAAAGAAATTGTAGGTAATATCAGCTGGTTACTGCAGTGTGAAGAGAATTTTCAGTAGTGTAGAGGGCATACTTTGTCAATGGAATACTTTGAATAGTAAATGAGGATAATGACAAAATATGTATTCCTCATGATTGGTGCCTCTCCAGCTGGTAATGCCTTAGGTAGCTCCCAAGTTAGCCTATGCTTAAAACCCACAGTAGAGAAACACAATTAAAGTTCTGATGTTTGCAAGTTGCTGAATGTATAGATCTAACAACTCATAACAGTAATAGGGGGAACTATTATACTTGTCCATATAGGCGATCTTCCTTTCAGTAGTTTACTTAAGTATTACCACAAAGCTGACAGCAAAGCAGTTGAAAAACAGCCCATAGAGCAGAAACATGTGTTGACAGTGATTCTATTGTAGGAACAAGAATGGGTAAAAATGCATGATCATACAAGCTTGTTCATCTCTGTGTTTGTTACCTGTTAAAAGTGAAGCCTTGGTTGTTTGGTTGGTAGCTTTGTGTTAGCATCATAAATGTGTATTTCCTGCCTGTAACGTTTACTGGAAGGAGTGAACTCAAGAGCAGGACTCAAGAAAGTCAAAGTTCAGTGCGTTTATTTACAGTGTTTCACCAATAGTGCTATATACACTGTGCGGGGGGAAAATGGGGCTCCAGGGATCCAGAGGGAAAGAACATACAAGCATCCGGTAATCAAACTCACTTCTCTCTCACACTCTCAGGGCAGGACAAAGGACTTGAAATAACAGGTTTTAGTTGAGAGACATGGAAGACGTTATGGATCCTCATGTTCCGGGGTAACTTAAGACGAGCAGAGACAGGGTTAACCATGGAATCAATTTCAAAAGGGAGTTAAGTGACAGTTTCTTTGATTCTGCACAGATGGGAACAAAACAAGTAGACAACCAAACCTGTTAACCAGGACTGTAGATGGGTGCTGGGACTCGATTACGATCTGCCAGGCGTTTATTTTGTTCTTTAGTTCTGAACAGGGCGGCACGGGTGGACTTCCATAAGTGACGACACCTGAGGAGATGATGTTGAACGAAGGGCACTGAAAGCTCACCTTCGACAGTCGGAAAAAGGGGTGGTTGGTATCCGAGGGAAGATTCAAATGGTAACAAACCGGTATCTGAGGAGGTCATGGTGTTGTGGGCGTATTCAAACTAGGCAGGCTTGGAACTCCAAGTGAACTGGTTGGAGGAAGCGATACAATGAAGTGCAGCCTTCAGCTCCTGATTAGCCTGCTCCGCCTGGCCATTAGTCTGAGGGTGAAAACCAGAGGATAGACTGACCTTTACGCTGAGAACCGAGCAGAATTCTTGCCAGACTTGAGAAGTGAACTGAGGTCTGCGAATGGAAACAATGTCAAGGGGGATGCCGTGAAACTGGAATAAATGGTCGTTGAGGAGTTGTCCAAAACCCAGGAAACAGTGGAGTTCCTGCCTGGATTTTGCTGGGTCTGGCTTGAGTTGTCTTTTTTCCAGAATATAACAAAAGAAGAGGACTGTGTCAACATGGAATTCACATTTTTCACCTTTGACGAAAAGTTTATTCTCGGGGAGTCACTGCAAAATCTGCCTTACATGGGACGGGTGCACTTGAAGGGATTTGGAGAAAATCAGGATGTCGTCCAGGTAGACGAAAACAAAGTGGTTGATGAAATCCCAAAGGACATCATTGACCTGAAAAACAGCAGGAGCATTAGTCAAACCGAATGGCATTACCGGGTATTCGAAGTGACTGAGGTGAGTATTGAAAGCCGTCTTCCACTCGTCCCCCTCCTTAATCCTCACCAGATGGTATGCGTTCCAAAGGTCTAATTTACTTAAGATGGTGGCCCCCTGTAACAACTCAAAAGCAGACGTTAATAATGGCAGAGGGTATTTGTTTTTTACGGTGATTTTGTTGAGACCTCTGAAATCTATGCATGGTTGGAGAGTTTTGTCTTTTGCAAAGAGGTGAGGAGGAGGGGCAAATAATGCCAGCAGCGAATGAGTTGATTATGTATTTCTCCATTTCATATTTCTCCTCCTGTTCTGGTTTAGATAAACTGCATAATCGGCTAGTGGGTAATGATGCACCGGGAAGGAGATCAATAGTACAGTCATAAGGTCTATGAGGGGGAGAGACAGGGCCAGGTCTTTTCTGAAAACCTCTGATAAATCGAGATCCACAGGAGGAACTGAAGACAGATCTGGCAGTGACAAGGGAGGCTAAAGGCCTTTTCACATAGGAAGCGACATGTGCTGCACTGTGCTCTAAAACCCATTCTTTTCGATTGCTTGCACCCCACAAAAATGGTTTCCCACTGCACTGAGCAAAGCGCAGTGCAAGTGCAAGCACGTCGGCGAGGAGTAACCACGCATGCTGCAGCTTGAACTGGCTTGAACTTCAACTGCTGCGCTGTGTGACGTACCTTCGCACGACCAATAGAAACGAAGCCTACAGCCGCGCTAAGTTCAACCACACATTGAATGAAAACATGGAAGAAAAGTTGATTCTGTGTGTATCCAAGGTCAAGGAAACTTTATGACACATGTTTACGTTCATATAGGGACCTCGGGAAGAAAGTAGTGTTGTGGAAATATATTATCTATTATCTATTAATAAATATTGAATGTCTCATGTGTGTCTTATGCACCCACAACCTCTTTCTTGACATCCGCCTTCTTCTATTCACTAGTAGGGATAGTGCCAAAGCTTTATTCTGAGATTCATTTTTGAAATGACAGTGAGCATCTAGTACACGTAGAGCGGCAAAAAAATGACATACAGGCAGAGTGCAGTGGCCAGCGAAACAAAAATTTTGGGCTATTTGCTCCAGCTATGCCGCTTCCTATGTGAAAGGGCCTATAGGGTATTCCACCCTATAATTCTGTTCTTTTCCCAATCAGTGCTGGGGTTATGATCACCAAGGGTGACCAAGGACAAGAGGAGTGAGTGGTGCTTCAAATAGAATATGACTTATTTGTTCTGTGTGATTGCCCGAGAGAGAATGATTGGCTGGGTTTTGTGGGTTATGTCGGGAAGTCTCTTACCAGTGAGGGCAGTGACTTGGAGGGGTTTGGAGAGAAGTATTAACTGAATTTCCAATTTTTGGGCCAGGGTGTGATCAATGAAATTCTGTTCTGTGCTGGAGTCTACGAGGGTCTGTAGTGAATGGGAATGAGTGTTCAATGCAACTTTTGCAGGAATAATTAGCCTTGGTAGGGTGGAGTCATTTTGATTTTCGCTCGCCAGTATCCCTACTACTACTGGTAAGCGTGACCTTTTGGGACAGGAATTAATGAAATGTCCTTTTTATCCACAATAGAGACACTTACCAGCCGAGAATCTTAGTTTTCACTCAGCGGGAGAAAGCAGAGCATGACTGCAAGGGTCGATCCTCGCAGTCTTCCGCAACACTGTCCCTCCTTCCGGCCATCTTAGGGGCACTTCCGCTGGACGAGAGAGTGAGAGAGCCTAAGTCACTCTTTAGTTCATCATTTAAACTGTGTAAGAAACACCCCCAAAGGACCTTTTCTTCCCCACCTGTTTCTTCTGCCAGAATCCAAAAATCAATAGAGAAGTCAGCCACACTCCACTTACCTTGTTTCACAGAAAACAGCCATTGAGCAGCAGCATCGGGATTAGAGCCCTTATCAAAAACACTCCAGAACTTAGCAAGAAAATCTTCAAAGGAGAGCTGAGTCGTAGTCTTTAACACAGCCTGGGCCCATTTCAGGGCTCGGTCACGAAGATTTTTGAGATATCAGAGAGGACTGAGGGACCATGACACTGCATGTGGTTCACTGAAAAAATTGACAACCTGATGGATTTTGATTAAATCTTTTTAAAGCAACTTTTAGGGGAATTCAGAGTTGGCCACTTTTGTCCTAAGATCTAACTGAAAGGTTCCAAGATGCAAGAATAAAAGATCAGGCAGTTTATTGATTAACAACAGATGAATAGTAATTGCGTTTTGTTTCCAGGAAAGGGTTTATGGTAAGGTTAGAAGGTGAATGAGCTCCGGCGGGCTTTTCTTTCTCAATGAAAAAACACAAGAGTGACACTGTTTCAACGTATAAATATAAATAAGTCCAAAAAACAAACAAAACAGTTCAGCGGTCGACCAGGAAAACAGATCAGAAAAAGCAGTTCAGGAGGTTGACCAGACTTTGGGGCTGAAAAGAAGAGCTGAGGCCAGAAGCAGGGATGAAGCAGTCCTGGAGGCCAGCCGGGTGGCCAGTGGTGGAGATGGAGCAACTCTGGAGGCCGGCCAGGGGGCCAGCGGCATAGACGATGGAACTCTGGAGGCCGGCTGGAAGGCCAATGGCAGAGATGGAGCAACGGTGTGTGTCCTCAGGAATTGGGGCAGCTCGAGGCTATGCTGCTGTAGTCACACGAGACTTCGACGGCAATCTCGACATCATTGCAAATGGCGGCGAGACATTGATAACAAACATTTCAATCATTAGTTTTCCCAAAAAGCTGAATCTGTTCATCTGGACGTAGCGTTTTTTTTAGTGGGAGAAACGTTTTGTCACCTTCTGGTAACTTCTTCAGTCTCAGCTGACTGCAGAATTCCCCAACCTTATAAACAGTACATTTGCATAATGACCGAAACTAGCACCACTGACTAACAATGGGCCATTTGGTCAGTTTCATGATCAATAGTATGCAAATTGCCATGACCATTGATCAATGGCCATGAGTACCATTCACAGAGATTTGGGAATGGCTGCAATCACAGCATTGTAAGATGGTGACAGATGTACCCTTAGGCCCCCTCCTCGGTTCAGAGATGGTCTTTCCCTTTTCACGTAAATGGCCTCCTTGACTCCCCGTTCAAACCAGCGTTCCTCCCTGTCCAGGATGTGTACATCCTCATCACTGAAGGAGTGCCCACTGGCCTGTAGGTGTGAATAGACTGCGGAGTCCTGGCCTTACGAGGTAGCTCTTCTGTGTTGTGCCATCCGCTTGGCCAAAGGTTGTTTGGTTTCCCCAATGTATAAGTCACGGCAATCCTCCTGGCACTTAACAGCGTACACTATATTACTCTGTTTGTGCCGGGGGACCCGATCCTTAGGGTGGACCAATTTTTGGCG
>VUQS01031778.1:0-15298 GCA_015108495.1 Heterochromis multidens | reverse complement strand
TCCTTCTCCCACATCCTTCTCATGTAGCCCCGTTCACTGGGGTTACTTGTGTAGTAGCATTCCAACAGTTCCCTATTCTCATCCCTTGTCCATTTATGCCTACGTGTTCCAGTAGTCCACTTCTCATCAGTATGTCCTGGTTCCACAACAACTGACGTGGACCTTGTTAATCCGGGCAACGTCCGAGCCGGTATGGCTTCAATTATGTGTCTCTCGCTCATGTTCCGAGGTAGGCTGTGTGTAGCATGGGGGGCCTAGCCTGGGGGCCCTTACTGGATGTATGCCCTCGTCGGGATTCGAACCCCGCCCTCTCGCTCCAAAGTCAGGTAGTGTTTCCACACTGTTTCCACACACACATATATATATATATATATACACACACACACACACACACACACACACACACACACACACACATACCATTACCATTACCATTTTGAAACAATAGGTAAGGGGTTAGAATGCATCCAATAAGGTTCTCAAGACTAGGCCTCCCATACTACTCAAGCCTACCTGGGAACATGAGCGAGAGATATATAACTCAAGCCATACCAGGTCAGATGTCACACGACTTAAAAAGGTCTGCATCACGTGTTGAGGAACCACGACATACAGATGAAAAGTGGGCCACTGGAGCAAGGCATACATGGACAAGGACTGATAATATGGAACTAAAGCAATGATACTATGACAGCCAACCCAATGACAGGGGTTATATGCAGCATATGTGGGAACTATGGATGAGGAGAAAGCCAACATCCACACTGACCAAGAAGCACCTAGTAGCTCAGTGCAACATCATCAATAGGAGGCAGCTACTATCGAAGCTTGAAATCCAGAGTCTACAGTACAATGAGAACAGTAGTGAGCAGCATGGAAATAATGAGCCAACCCTGCTAGAAGAGAGTTGTGGAACTGAACTAGATGATGCTCAGCCACCTGCAATGGCAGATGCATCTACTGAGCTGAGGATGAAGATTGTGGCTAGACTCAAGGTAGCCAACCAACCAAGAGCAAAATTTACCCAGTTCACTGACATAGTCCCATCAGAGGAGATGCTTGTAAATGTGAACACTGCTCTATGCACCATCCCTACTACCAGCATCACTGAAACCAGCGAGCTCAGATACACCACTGCCACAGTAATCCTAGAAGCACTTGGGTATAAGATCAAGAAGAAGAAGGAGAAGAAGCTGGAAGCCAAAATCAGGGAAACCCGGAAGGATGTTAGTTGGTTAACTGAGTTGCAGAAGGGAAGCATGAGAAACAGGTCCTGGATGACAAAGGGGTATAACAAGATGTCCATAACTGAGGCTCTGGAAACTGCCAAGCAAAGGCTCACAGCTCTGGCCACTAGACTGAAAAGATACACCAGAGAAGCAGAAGCCAAGAGGATAAATGGCCTGTTCTCCAAAGATCCATTCAGGGTGACTCTCAGCTACAAGGGAACAATAGTACAAGAGCTGAAACTGAGCAATACTGGAAGAACATCTGGGAGAAAGAGGCATCACACAAATACAATGCCAAGTGGCTAGTTGGACCTAAGAGCAGATCTCAGCATCTTCCAAGAGCAAGAGTCGGTCAATATTACAAAGGCACACATCCAACAACGAGTTTCTTGAATGAAGAGCTGGACAGTACCAGGACCTGACATGATCCAAGCCTACTGGCTGAAGAAGCTAATGGCATTCCATGATTGTCTGGCAGCACAAATAAGTGGGCTACTAACAGCAGCCTCATACTGGTACACATCCAGACTGGCTAACACAGGGAAGAACAATCCTGATTTTGAAGGATCCCCACATGGGTATGACACCATCGAACTACCAGCCCATTATCTGCCTCTCCACAACATAGAAGCTCCTTTCAAGCATTGTAGCAACCAAGCTGAGTAGGCACATGAGTCAATACATGAGCACAGAAAGAAATTGGAAATAACACCAGAGGGCCAAAGCACCAACTCTTGGTTGATAGAGCAGTACACCAAGATTCCAAGACTGGGCAGACCAACCTGAGTACCGCCTGGATTGACAACAAGAAACCCTATGACTCAATGCCCCACACATGGATACTGGGGAGCTTGGCACTGTACAAGGCTTTTAGTGCTCTAATAACATTCAGGAACTCAATGGGACTGGGGAGGACAACACTGGTGGCCAACTCCAAGCCAATCACACAAGTCACCATCCAGAGTGGAATATACCAAGGCTGTGTTCCCACAGCTATTCTACATAGGCTTCAAACCCCTAAGCCAGCTCATCACTAAAAGCGGATACAGATAAAGATTCAGGAGTGGAGTGACCATCAAACACCTTTCTGTACATGGATGACGTCAAGCTGTATGCCAGGAGTGAGCGAGACATTGACTCACTGATCCACCTAACCAGGATCTACAGCAAGGACATCCGGAATTCATTCAGACTGGACAAGTGTAGCCAAATGGTTGAAAGAGAGGGAAGGTGATGTGGACTGAAGGGGTAGAGTTGCCAGAAGGCAGAATAGTAGATATACAGGATAGCTACAAGTGCCTGGGTATCCCACAGGCCAATGGGAACCAAGATAAAGAGGCATGAAGGTCAGCCACGGCCAAAAACCTCCAGAAGGTAAGGCAGGTGCTGAGAAGCCAGCTGAATGGTAGGAATAAGATCCAAACCATCAATACATATGCCCTACTGGTCACCAGATACCCAGCTGGCTACAGGAGGAGATAGACATCACTGATGTCAAGATACACTTAAACTCCTCACAATACGCGGAGGTCTCTAGCTGAAGTCCAGCACCCTGAGGCCCTATGAGCAATGGAAAGAGGGAGGGCGAGGATCAGTGAGTATTAGAGCCACAGTCCAGGATGAAACACGGAGCATCCGTGAATACATCAGGAAGATGCCCCTCCCCCAAGATGAGCTGTTTCAAGAATGCCTCAGGCAGCTGAAGAAAGATGGTGATGAGGAACAAGAAGAGGAACAATGACAGGCGATGAAGCCCCTGCATGGGATGTACCATTGACAGATAGAGGTGGCTGACATCAAGAAATCCTACCAGTGGCTAGAAAAGACTGGCTTAAAGGACAACACAGAGGCACTGATCATGGCAGCACAAGAACAAGCCCTAAGCATCGGATCCATAGACGCAGGAGTCTGCCATAGCCGACAGGACCCATGTTGCAGAATGTGCAAAGGTGCCCTGGAGACTATCCAACACATGGTATCAAGATGTATGATGCAAGCTGTGACCGCATACACTGAAAGACACAACCAAGTGGCTGGGATAGTGTACAGGAACATCTGTGCAGCATATGGATTAGAAGTCCAGAAATCCAGATGGGAGACGCCACCAAAGAATGCTAAGGCCTGTGGGATTTCAAGTTCCAGACAGACAGGCAGCTGCTGGCCAACCAACCAGACATAGTGGTGGTTGACAAGGAGCAGAAGACCACAGTTGTGACAGATGTGGCAATCCTGACTGCAACATCAGGAAGAAGGAGCATGAGAAAATAGAGAAGTACCTGGGGCTGAAAGAACAACTGGAGCAGATGTAAAGGTAATGTCCAAAGTGGTCCCAGTGGTAATAGGAGCGTTCGGAACCCCCAGACTGGAACAGTAGCTCCAGCAGATTCCAGGTACAAAATCAGAGGTCTCTGTCTAGAAGAGTGAGGTCCTAGGAACAGCTAAGATACTGCACTGAACCCTCAAACTCCAAGGCCTCTGGTAGACAAGTTATAGTTGCTTGTACTGCAAATATATTGATTTCATAAAGTTTCTAGCTTCTCACATATCTATAATGCATGCAGTTGCAATTCATGGCTTCAAGAGAATTTTTGCAGAGGCCATCTCATTTGTTCTTGTTTGTTCTGCATTTGACCTTGACTTTCATTGTTAGTGCCTAAGATCAAAGTTGACTTTGAAATAAAATTTCAAGAAACCATATAGAGTATAATATATCATATGAAAGGGCATGGAGAGAGCTGTACAACACACTTTTTATTTTTTCAATGTGACGCCCTACATTGTCACAATGATGCCATAAAGTATCCCAAAATCACACACTGCATGAATATATCTGAAAATCTCAAGTTGGGGGAGTTGCGCTCTCTGAGTGCGCTTGTTATTAAATTTTTTGAATGAGTTAAACTTAAGTGAACTACAGAGAAATCAAGATTTGAAGGAGAGTAAGAATATAAAAAACTGAGGAAGAGAGGAGGTGAAGCAAACAAAGGGCTAGGGTCACTCCTCTGAAGAGCATATTCAGAATGCTTCGTAGTTGCTAATGCTTCATACATCCACAACACTACACTCATATTGTTTACTCTCTCTTTTACTATGATACTGGGACATAGAAATAAAGTACAGTTAAGTCAAACAAATATGTTTGTTCCACTGCAAGGGTTCAAAAACAGAACAAATAAATACAAAAATGACCTCAATTTTGGTGTAGATGCACTTCACACAAAAAACTTACCAGACCCACACAGTGAGGTGTAATGAAAACAGGCAGCGAGATATACAGCTGTTGCGTGCTAAGAGTTCTGCTTCATCAATAAACATTCTTAAAGATAAACATTTCAAGTTGCTCAGAAACACAGCTTGCTTTGCTCTGCAGGCTGCAGCATCAAAAACTAACCAACTAACACTGTGAATGCTGACTAAGCAGTTTTATTACTTACTGAAACAGCAACCTAACCAGCCTGGGCCACATTTGTCATGTTGAACTATATGGAAAAAGCGTCAACATACAGTATACACATCTCGTAATATGTTTGTAGAAAAATCAGAATAGACTTAGTAAAGTGGTGGAACAATAAATCATGAGAGTTGAATAAAGCACCCAATGTAATATATTTAATCCTTGGCTGCAATGGTTAAGGACTGTGTATTTCTGCAGCCCTCTAGTAGAAGTACTGACTTGACAGCTCTCTCTGCACATAAACAGAAGCTAATCATCATGTGGGATCTACTGCATACACAAAGTTGCCATTTTTTATTCTCTCCAGTTTCTGTGTTTCTCATGTGGATACACCCTGTACTCTACCCTATTTTACTTTCTGTATTTTGCCTACACACTATTCTTTTTATTATTTATATTAGGTTTAAAAAAATACAATAATGCCTTAACTCCTTTGTGTTTACTGACAACAACCGATCACTATTTTCTCTTTTATATCTGTGCACTTCATTCCTTCTTTATAGAGCATAGTATTAATTCCAGGTTTGTGCTCCATAGTACCAATCTGTTGCATGTGACAGTCATGATTTGTGGAGTATCTCTGGATGAGTACCCAAGCTGTATTTGAGTTTAAGAGACTGCACATGCAGCAGAACTGCATTCTAGCCATTCCTTCTCACAGATAAATTGAAGATGTTCCATAATTCAAAAATCTATATAAAGAGAACACAAAAACTTAATTTAGTAAAGCAAAGTTTGGCTTTGGTTGAAGACTTGTGTATGATGAAAGAGTCTGGAGATAATCTTATGTGTAGCTTTACAACAGCACATGCACTTTGGTGTCTAATAAAGCGCTCAAAGCTTTGTTACTAAGTTTGGTTCTATTGACTGTGGTGTAGTTGATGCAGTGATACAAGCAAATTTGTTTTGATGACCTCATGTGTTATTATGGATTCAGTGCAAAACTGCAGAGAGAATACAAATGTATGCTATGAACTGTGTGTGTGCAATATTGTTAGGTTCGTCTTTGTGTTATTAAACACATGGTTGTTTCCGCACTGCAATGGAAAGGTTCAATGTTGACCCCTTTAAAACATGAAAAGAACTTTACAGTCAGAGCTGGAACATTGCAACATTTCTCATATTTCGATGTCCAACCAGTTGCTGGCCACTTTTTCAAATGTACTGTGTCTGTGCAGGATTCTTTCACAATAAAATCTGCTGCTGTGTGAAAAAGCAGATTTTACACCAGTTACTTAGCTTCTGTTTGCTTGCACACAGTCACTACAAGTAACCTTGCAACATTGTTTGAATGTAGTCGTTTTCATTCAGACTTGGAGAAAATCTTGTGCCACAGTATGGGGAGATTGCAAGAACATTTTTGTTACTTATGAATTCATATGAGAGTTCTTCAATAGGGTATAAAAAGAATAAAGGGTAATAGGGATGAAATCTACCCAAAAGCATGAAAAAGCCACACAGTTTGTGTACCCCCATGGGATTCTTGTGTATGGAAGCCTCTCAATCCTCTTAATGTTTAAGTTGGCTCTGAAAAGATATGAAGCTTGGATTACGCTTTGCTTTGATTCTGATTAAAAAGGGATTTAGAAAGAGACAGTCACTGATCTTGAGACAGCAACAGCATGACCTCGCTGTCACTTAGCTACTAGATGAGAAATAAGTCTGAACTTCACACCCAAGTGAGATTGAAAGTATCCTCCTGAGGTTTGGTTCTGGAGGATATTTTCAGTCACACTGGTACTGCTTAGCAAAATATTTTAAATTGTTTTGGCAGATCTTAGTAAAATATGGTGGAATGTGATAGGCAAAGTAATGCATTCTTCACTTCTGAACACTTTTTCTCATGAACTCACTCAAATAAAAATAGTTTGGCATATGTTTTATGGATGTTTCTTATTTTAAATTAAATGTATCAAGTTTTTTTCATTTGTGAAGCCTTTGTCAGAGGTACTTTATGTGCTCTCTGACTTATAGCTACTTAAGTTTAGTTGCCTAAGCCTAAGAGTGTCACCCCTCTCTGAACTGAACTGCTTATACTGAACTGAGCGAACACTTCACATTTAAACAAAACAAAAATGACAAATTAATTTTGCAGCAAAGAAACATAAGGTGCTTGAAAATTGTGTCAACAGCATGTCATTTGTGTTTAAAGGTTTGGACCAACTTGACTAGGGGGTAACAAAATCCACAGTGTTGCACAAACAAATGACATAAGATGACATTCAAAGACAGATCCAGAATTGGCCAATATTTATTCATGATGTTAAAGATATACAGGCCCTATGCTACATATAATGAATATCCTGTGAGGTTTTTTGTTTACTCTAAAGAATATAAATGGTCAGAGTTGCTGCCATGCAGTTGCCAAGGAGGCCTTACTATAAGGTCTTTTGGTTTTCAGAAAATTGCAACACATATCTGCTCTCTCAAGTCTATTTAAATGAAAGTGAATATAAAAAGCAAACAGCTGGCTCCATGTTTTGGATACTCTCACCAAAACCTGACTCTGGATGAGGTAATTCGATGACAGATGGAGGCAGTGGCTCGATATCTGCAAGAGGAGTCGTTCTTCATTGAAAGAGTCTTTTTTTTTTTTTTATCAAATATCAGGACTACCTAAATCTGGATTTTGTTTTCTGACCTTTGTTTATTGATGAAACCAAGTTGAAGCCATCTTTCTCCAGCAATCCAAAAGCCATGCATGTCATGTTAATTGGGTATGCTAAAATTGGCTGTATAAGTGTGACTGTGAACTTAACTGATTGTGTTACCCCTGTGATAAACTGGCAACCTGTCCAGGGTGCACCTAGCCTCTCGCCCAATGCCGGGTGGGATAGGCTTCACCCCACCATGATCCTGAATTTGACAAATGGTTAAGAAAGTGGCTGCATGAATGAATGAAACCAAGATTGCGAATTCCAAAGAGTGCAAATCACTTTAAAGATAAACCTTCAAATAAAACCATCACTAAATAAGTCACATTTTCTTTTGACAAACAAACAAAAAACACTGTATTAAAAAGTGCATAACAGCAGTACAAATCTAATATATAATTTCTATTACTCTGAGAAAGAAGCATTTTCTGAATTTTGCAACAAATATCACAAATGTCATGGGATTAAAAAGTAATTTATGGGCGAGATTATTAGCTGCACAACTCTGTGAATTGGACACAATTCATTCCTGTCATGGTCTTAATTGAAGACATTCAGGCAATGCTAGAATTGCTTCACAAACCAATGGGTGATGTCATGATGGCTACAGCCACCTTTTTTTTTTTTTTGCTTGCTTATCGCTTTCATTTTACCCACTGGACATTCTCTTTTACTTCTCTTTTTTTCCTTCCTGTCATGTTTCATTCCCACACTTTTAAAAAAAATTTTTTAACATTCCTCTTTTAGTCCCAACAATGCCCTGACGAGAAGCAGCTACTTTACCCCTAGTGATTTTATATAAAGTTCCACAGCACTTGGCTTTATATTACAAATCCTGCAAGTGCCAAATACCAGTGCCAGCTTTTTCTTACATTATCTGTACTTTTCTGTCTCTCCCCTTTGTGTTTTTCATCCTTCTCAGACACATGAGTAAAAAAAGGCCTTTATTTTCGTAAACAACTCAGTCTGAATCTCCTGAATCAACTGGACTTGAGGTACAATCGTCTAAGGCTAAGTATAGAGCAAAGAGAATCATAATTCCATCAGTGAGACAGACAGAGATGGGTTCATCCTGAGTTTTTTGGATTGCTGGCTTTATTTATGAAGCATGACTCACACAAAAAGTTAAAGTTAGTATAGCATCCATCTCATAGCTGCAATAGTTAAAAAATACACTAAATATTCAATAGCTTAACTGGGGAGTTGTGTAGGAAGCTATTTGTTTAATCTCCTGATCATTTGCCCCACTTGCAGTGAGACTGCATTGTTTTTTGTTTTATCCTTCTGAAGTAAACAGACAAAGACAGAAGCCTGAGACCTTCAGGTTATGGATTGGTCAACCATGCCACCATATCAATCAAGGTGACAGTGATTTTATATTTGGACTTTTTAAAAAAATCTTTTAATGGTGTGTGTGGTCTGCCTCATTTGACCTGGATCTGTTTCTAAACAAACAAATTAGTCTTGTTGAACTAGGAGAAGTCACTTTAAAAACAAAAGGCCTTAACTTTTCTAGACATGGGGAAATTGCTTAAATTCACAAAAGACAATTTTGGAGGTATTGATATTGTCATGTATTGCTTTGTGGCCGGCTGAAGGTGGAACCAAACACAGGACTCTTGAGACTTGGCTTGAACTCAGAGAGTAGCTTTAATGCTAAAATCGCTTCAAAACATTACAAAACAAAACTCAGGTAAACCTGGAGCCAGGAACTAACTAATCGCTACAGCTGGGAAGGGCCACAGAACACACAGAGAACACAGGTATGAGGAAGGACATGACAAAGGAAAGAAGCAAACTGAGGGTTTAAATACACAGGAGAAGAAAGGGCAGAGTGGACACACCTGGGGAACACAGCTGAACAGAATCTCACTAAGGAGACAGGGGAAGCAAAATTGAACATAACGTGCACAGGACAAAAGACTATCACAATAAAACAGGAAGTAACAGAAGATGGGAACAGAAACACAGACGTGATACTGAGACAAAAAGGTAAACAAACACAGAGACGGGGACAGGACTGAGCCAGACAGGGAAACACAGGAAGGCAGAAATACCTAACAACTAAAATAGTCAAAGAACTAAAGGCACAGATAACTGACTAATAAGGGTAAGGAAAGCAAGACTACCAATATAAACAGAAGGGAAAATAACAATACAGAATACAAAGATTTAAAAAAAAAATACAAACTAGAGAAACCTAAACATCCCAAAACTCAAAACCCTGCTCCAAGACCCAGGGACCATGACGGATATACTGTATCTTCATAAAAAGAAGAACCTTTAGTACAGCATATAGTCATGTTTTGACTATAAGAATGTTATCTGTCAGTTCTACTTTATTTCAAAACTTTTTTTTTTTTTCATCAGAAACAGGAGCCTTTGGACAATATTTCTATAAACACTGACAAAAAAATGTGTTTTCAAAGTTAGAGGCCACAATGTGAAAAGCTTATTAAAGAAATACACTGAGAAACTCCAAAATCACCCGCTCTCACACACTGGGTTTATTCCATTCCAATGCAAATGACAGGGATTGTGTAATTATAGTTGTGTTAATATGACATAATGTTTGATAGATCCACAGATGTGCAGAGGTTTTCTGCACACTGCCTTGATGAAACCAAGGAGTTAGACCATGTCGCTAACAAACATGAGCTCATCCCCACATTCAGACTTATGACTCAAACTTGCCACAAAGTTTGATTCATGTGCATTCAACAGTGAATATTTCATGCTGGACTTCCAATTCAGTTCAGCACATAAAATTAAGATTTGCAGTGGGGAACTCTATTAACCTACTTGGAATAAAGTGTATGACCCTCCAATAAAGATGAAGGCAGAAATGGAAATAATTAACAAAAAGAGCTCTCTCATTTGCTTTATGAAAAAAAAACAAATATAAAGACATATTTTAACCTTGTATGTTACCTGAAATGAATAAGGAACCTTTGAGTGAAACAATAAGGATCACCAGGCTTTCCAGTTATCATTGTGTTGCCATTGTGGGCCCTGCCCCCAGGAGCTGGCAGCCACCCAGGCAAAAGAATTTCATTAATATTGATTAGTTTCAGAGCAGAGGTTTAGAGTTACCTCATCTAAATGTTATTTAGAGGTCATCCCACATGGACAAGAAAAATATCTTGAAGGAAGCACAGCGCTCAAAAATTCATTTTAATGTTCTCTGGTGAAAGGTTACAATCAATACACAATGGATGCAATGTAACGAAGTGAAAGAGGGTTCATGTGGCACTCTTCAAAACTAGGACAGATGTGGTATAAGATAAGAAGAGTACAAAAACCATTGTACAGATACAAGAGCTCAGAAGTAATGAGTCAGTAGAAGTTGCCTGAAAACCTCTGAAGAAAGATACATTAAAAGATATTTGTTGTAAAAAACACACTCAGTATATGAATAATCTTGCAAAAATACAGGTGTAGTAAACTGTACAGTTCACACTCTAATGCCTACACCAAGTGGTACAAAGTTTTACTGTGAGCCAGCTAGTCATATCCTTAGTTATAAATGTAGTGAGTATGAATGGGAAAAGGATCTGTGGTCCAGATGCATCGACTCGCTCTGCTGACTGATTGATGCCCTAAAGAAGAAGAACAGAAACACTCAGCATATTGCTGTCTTTTCTTTTCAAGTCATATTCACTTCAAAAGGTGATTTATACATAAAATACAACATTACATTACCAGAGGGAAGATTTATGCACAGAATTTCGTGAACTCCCTCAAGTTATTGAATAAAGCGGTATCCATTAAAGTAAGCAGAGGAGCAGCACACTTATGTAAAGAATATTTTTCTTTTCCAAATACACCCAAACTGCTTCAAGATTGGTATTCAGTGTTCAAGGCCTCTGTTCACCTGCTGGTGCAGGGGTTCAGCTCTGCCCAGTTGGACTATGAATATCTCAGGTTGATAAATTTTGCTTTCTGTCAGCAGGGTCTTCTGCCACATAGGCATACTGTATCTGTTACCAGTCTATGGCTTGCTCATGACTAAAATAGAAGGATGTTGAATTGTGTGTCTGAAAGACAGACAATTTTTGTTCAATCACATTAAAATTAATTAACATATAAAGTTGTGCAAACACAGGAATCACACGAGTCCATCAGTTCATCCATTTTCTTAGTTGCTCAACCACTTCAGGTTTGTGGGGTTTGGTTTAGGGCACAGAGTCCATCATTTTTTCCAATCATTCTTCATGTGGGGTGTAGTTAACACCCAGCAGTTTAGATGTGACCATCTGCAGCAGTCAAAGAGAAAAATGTACAAAAAGTAGTAATTTCAAGACCATGCTGTTTACTAAAAATCCAACATTAGTTCCATCACTGAGAATTATAGCCTAATTGTTATACCACAACATTTGTCATCCACAATCATCATCATGTCAAGCTTTGCCTCAAGTCATTTTATAGAACCAAAACAATCAGAAAAACAACATGAAAAAATGCTTCAAATAGCCTCCCCCTGGAAAATTATGTTGTGATTTTGCAGCAGACACTAAGAGGTTTGGTTTGTGATGTTATAAAGTAAGAGAGCATGCTAAAATTAGAAAACAAAGTATGAAAATAGCTCCGTTAAACCCTGTGGCTCTTAGACACAACATAGCAGTGCATAATGTGAGCAATCAACTCTGTCCAGCTCAGAAATGTAGTTAATTGTAAGCACATGCATTGCTATTCAACAACCCCACTAACATGCATCAAGGAAAATGACAATGTTAGATCCCCAAAACACTTAAGTTTAATAGTTGACTGCAGCTAACCACATATGTTGACCAAAATACAAATCACCCCACGGCTCAATTTTGCATGAAATAAAATAAAATACCTCTAGGGTAAGTGGATCAATTTAAGTTACCTTACCACCCATAATGAAGTTTAATGGTTGAATTGTGCTTGTATGGTGTCCCATCACACATCTGACACAGCAACTTGGTGCAGGCACAAGTCAGCAAGCTGCCTGCCAGCTGTTGGCCAGCCAAATGAGAGCACTTGTTTGATTGACATTTCCATGGTTTCCTTGGTCAGAAGCATAAAAGAGGTAGGTGTGTGTGTCTGTGTGTGTGTCTGTGTGTGTGTGTGTGTGTGTGTATAAGAGCGAGGTAGAGAGTGATAGTATACAAGAGAACTTGATTTGGGGCCTGTACATGTATGTATTTAATTACACAAACATATTATGCATGTATCTAAGCATGTACATGTGTTTATTTGTTTGTCTTTTTCCATGTATGTATTTTTGAATTTGTGCATGCACTGTGCTTGTGTGGGCTTACCCAACTGAATATGTCATTTGGTCTACTGAGCCATTCAGACCATTTGGAACATGGGTTCATTCACTGGTTCATTACTGTGAAATCCCAGATGACACAATACTTTCCGGAAGGGTCTGTTTGTGCACTAAAGTGGTTCCCTTTTTGGACAGAGATTACACTGGATTTATTGTGTTCCACACTGGCATGAATGCTTACTTGACCAATTAATTCATTTGCTATTCAGGATGGGTAGTGACCATGAAAAGTTATCAAAGCTGCAAAGCTGTGCAGTGTTTCTAACAAACTTAAAAGAACTTAATTTCAGGATTCATTTTATTCTGTTTTAACAGGTTGATTCTAAGGCTGTTTGTAGCATTCGTTTAATTCAATTATTTCTAAGGTTTGAATCTTGAAGTAGTGTTTAGCTTGGTGTGTAATTGTGTTTACTTACTTCATTAACTAAGGAGGCTTTGTTTGAAGATAAGAGACTTCATTGTTTGACTGACCCTGAGAATTTGACTGAGACCAAGCTGGCCCAGCTGCTGCTCATTCCAAAAATGAATGAGTTCACATTAATTACAGTGCTCAGAGACCATGACCCTCCTTTATCCTATTCCCAGCTGAAAAGAAACCAACAACTACTGGATTCTAAATGGGAAATGGGAGGAGGGCTGGAAAAGGTTTGGTCTGTTTTGATTGGTGGAAAAGTTTTGGATAAGGAAGACAGATGGCATGAGGAAACCTTTTGCCACAACCTTGGTTCATAAGGTTCAAAACTGTGGTAAGAGATGTGCAGAAAGAACTCGATGATATCTGGTGACCGGTTGCTGCACCTTGACCTCTGATGTTCTTTATATGGGATGATCCAATCAGCAGACAAGGTTTGTTGCCAGGCTACCATGAAAACAAAAAAACAAATTTCCTTTTTAATGCCCTGGAGGGAAGGTTAACCAATGTATCAGCTATTGTTTTAAACAGCAGACAGGACATGTTATTAATGAACATTCTCTCCCTGTCATAAAGACACATATGAGTTCAGTTCTTTCCAGCAATATTGCAACAGAAGTATTATCATGGCAGTCCTGGGTATAAGAATCATGAAGGGTTAAATGAGACTTATTTTGTAATCTAATTGTAATTTCTAATCTAATCATGTTTTAGTCTAAATTTAATGTGATTTAGTGTTTAGTGGATGCTGGTCACCTTCTTTAAAACTGAAAATTTGGGCATTGGTGACTTTCAGGAAGAAGTTACTTTGCAAGAGCTTCTTGGACTCCAGGTGACCTAACATGACCAGAGGTGTGAAAAGGTGATGTTTGAACCTTAAAAAAATGGAATTGAGACAAAGGAGACTCATACAATAGTATAGTAAAAAAAATAAACAAATAAATAAATAAATAATGAAAACTTTAAAAAAAAAGAAAGTGGTTCATATTCTGTCACCTCATCCCCTGAATGTGGGTTAGTATACTAATGCTCAGACTGTGTTCCACTCTCTCATCTGGCTGTCTACCAGGTCTATACAGTAAAATCTTGATCCTGAATAGAGGATAAAAGCCGCAGCTGTGGGAGCAGCAGGCAGTCAGACAAAAGTAAATGGAGTCATTCTCCAAATCAAGGCCAACTCATTGGACTGCTGCAGTTGTAACCCAATTATTCCCAGGCCACATGTTTTCAAAGAAGGGGTGTAAGGCAGAGGGGAAAGCCCTCCTTCTTTCTCCTGCAATCACCCCATAAAACACAGAGGGTAGAGAAGCAAGAAGAGAAAGTTCATATCTTAAGTGTTATTCTGCATGACATAAGTAAAAAGTCAGTATCAAATAATGGCTGTGGGTAAATACTGGTATGGTGCTTATGGAAAGATGGTAGAATGAGTATGCACAGAAATCCCCAATTTTTTAAATGCACATCTGCAGATTTTGTAAATTTTATTTTACATGTTAACACATTTGTGTAAACATCAAAGCACTGATGGATGATGTGATGTACATGGGGGGTGAAAAAATACACTGGTAATGAGGAGAAGGAAATCTGAAAACGTCTGTGTATTTCGAAAATCTAGACAAAACAAAGCAATGGGCAACTAAATGAGTGCGGGCTCAATAAAGATAAGCTGACACAGCTTCTGGGGGGATATGGTTTCAGCTACAGTGTGTTGTGGAGTAATTAATGATGTGAGAGTGAGTTTGAAGAAACTATCCACTAGTTAAAAGTTTAAAAGTTTTAGAAGTTTTCACCCATTAAACCCCACTGTCCCGTTACTTTTCTTTCTCAGTTACTGCCTTGAAGTGAAGTATTCCTTCATGAAGCTTGAAAATAAAATATGGCAAATTATTTATTCTAGTGATAAAAAACTGACATGAAGACCTATCATTAATGGTTGATGCTGTTTAAGTCATAAAAAAAAATAGAATTAGCGATCGATCTAAACATCTATGTTTTGTGTAGGAAAAGCCTCACAGCAAGAAGGTCCTGGGTTCGACTCCACCATCTGGCCGGGGCCTTTCTGTGTGGAGTTTGCATGTTCTCCCTGTGTTTGCGTGGGTTCTCTCCGGGTACTCTGGCTTCCTCCACACAGTCCAAAGACATGCAGTTAGAGGGGTTAGGTTAATTGGTGAATCTAAATTGCCCATAGGTGTGAATGTGAGCGTGCATGGTCGTTTGTCTCTCTGTGTTAGCCCTGCGACAGACTGG